>JBAGKO010020168.1:0-11154 GCA_037177275.1 Acacia concinna | reverse complement strand
GAAAAAAATACCAAAAACAATAGTTTAGGATTTTAATTAAATTGCAGTCTTCTTTTAATTGTTATTCAACAAAACCCCAAATCAATTTTATCTTGTTTTTATTGCATTTGCTTAGCATTTAGATTATTTAGGAATCAATAAAAGGCTCCTCGAGAAGAGAGAACAATCCTAGGTTTGCCTATACGCAATCCTTAGTTTATTTTTGATTGTGGACCCCAAGGCTAACACACAAAAGGTCCTCATCATGTGGTGCATTATCTTTGGCATCCCATGTTGGAAACTATGGGAAGCTAGAAACATAAAGATTTTTGCCAAGGATCTTTCTCTAGCACTGAATTATTTTTTTCCTATCTAGGAATTATGTAGACTTATTGTACTTGAGCTATGTTTGCCATCTAATCTTCTCTAAATGGCCTTGCTTAAGTTTCTCCTCTTATTTTGTTATATTTGATTTGTACTTTCCTTAATTGATTGATATATTTATACTTTCCATTAAAAAAGGGCTAGAAAGATAGCGAAATGTGTCATTTTTGTTTTGGAAGTATTTGTGAAGGAATTGTGGGTATTCAGCAGTTTAAAGTTTCAAAAATCAATTTTTTAAGGAAAAATATAAATAGATAAGCTTTTTTAAAAAAATTTCTCTCCTTGTGAGAGCGTTTCTCTCTCAAGGTGAGAGTTCGTTAAGACTGTTTTTGGGCACTTCTTATGAGCAATACTCTGTCGCTTACTGCGATCGAGCAAAGAGAGATTGGATTAGAGTTCATTGCGATAGTTTGATATGTGAGATATACAAGTCTATGAAGAAGGTTGGAGGATTGAAAGGGGAATCATCGAGGAGTATCGATGCCGTGAGGAATAAAGGTGATCGCCGTCTCGAGGTGAATTCGATTCAGAAGCAGTAAGAGTGAGAGAAGCTAACTGGAGGTGTGTTGGTTGGCAAATTAGTTTCTAAAAAAAAATTAAAACAAAACAATTGTTGTTCAAATGATTTAGAAGGGCTAGAATTTAATGAGTAGCGAAGATTTGGAGATAATTAATGCAAATCATAATGCTTTTATACTTGAATTTTGGCTTGAAGAGGATCAAAAGAGAATCTTAAGAGGCAGGCCTTAGTTAATTCAAGGTGTTTTGCTTAACATTTTGGGGTCAGCAAAATCAAACTGAAAACTGAATCAATTTCAATTTTTTTTCGGTTTGGTAAATTTGATTTTTGGTAAAATTTCAATTTTTATTTTTGTAAAACTTTGTTGTTCGGTTATAAGAAAAAAATTTGGGTTAAAATTGAAAAATTGAAATATATATATAATATAATTATATTTAATAGGGAAATTGCAATTTGTTTTAAATCTAATTAATTAATTTTATATATTTCCTCCCCTAAATCTAATCTTAAGGATACAAATATTTTTTTTAAAATGTATTTATATATGTATATTATTTTGTGGATAATAAATAAAAAATTGTTTATAACTGAATTGAACTAAAATATTTCAATTATTTTGATTATGTTATCTTCCCTTTTCAGTTTCTATTTGATTATAAATATTCTGTAATTTTGATTTTTTCGGTTTTTACCAAAAACCAAATGCTTGCCCATATTAACATTCAGATTTGGAAAGAGTTTATGGTAAAGGAAGTTGAATTTTCTCATTGTCCTTTCTTGATTCAATTTCATGATCGTCCTCTAGCGGTCATGGATGTAGAGAATGTACGTATTTTAGGAGCAATGTTAGGTGAAGTGGTAATGGTTGGGATCCTAGAAGAGGAAATTTGTTGGTTAGGAGCAATGAAAAAAAAGGGATCGGACCAGCCGGTTCAAATAGTGAACCGGCCCTTGTTCGTTTTGGAACAATTTAAAAACCGAGTAAGGGTTCAAATCGATGTGAATCAGTGAACAAGTTGAACCAGTTTAGGTTTAAAAGAAAAGGAATGTGCTTTGATTTAAAACTTAATCCCATAATTCATCCTTTGATTTATACAATAATGATACTTTATAGGTTAGATAATTGTAACATAATTATAGGCATTATAAATAATACTAACATATTTAAAGCAAATTTTTAAAATATTTTCATTTTATTTATAGAAATTTTAAAAATATATTAATATATTGCCACTTATTTTATTATTATCATTTAAAATTTCTTTTATTGTCATATGTTTTTTAATTTTCATGTCTATAAGTAGTGTTATGTTGTTATTGTTAATTAAATTGTAATATTTTAATATGGCCAGTCAGACCCCAGTTGAATCATTAAATCTTAAACCAGTGTTACAACCGGTTCATTGCCCGGTCTGGTTTTTTGTTCTTTGGTTAGGAGTTTCCTGAGAGCTGGAGTGGTAGTTGATTTGCAAAAACCATTAGTGACTGGTATGTGGACTCTTATACTAGGGAAGGATACAATATAGATTAAGGTCAAATATGAGAAACTTCAAAATTTTTGTTTTCATTATGGGAGGATAGGGCATGATAATACATCATGCTTATTCTGGGATAAGGATGATACTGAGTCAGAAGGAAGGTTTGGTAGTTGGTTGAGTATTCAATCAGCAAGAAACATAGTGGATATTGTGAGATGTGATAAGGAGGGATAAGAAAAGTTTGATGGCCTTGTGAAGGCAAGTGTTTCAAGGAAGGAAGGAAGGAAGGAAGGTATTATAAGGGTGTTAGAACAAAGAAAGGGTGGTGTGGCAGTAGGAGCTAGGAGGAAGGTTGATATGATGTCTCCAATTAATAAAGGCCATGTAGCAATGTCTAAAGGAAATAATGTTGTGAAAGAGACATATGTATAGGCTAAGGAAAATTTACAACAGGAGGAGGGAGTAGGTAAAACAGGGTAGGAGAGTGATTGCAAAAATTTAGGAGGAAAAGACAATAAGAAGAAGGAAGTGAAGGGGGAGATAGAGGATGGGGAACCTAAGATTGACTTATCTAAGGTAATTTTGGTTTATGGTATAGATTTCCCTATGTCAGAAGTCACAGTGGGGTTAAGGAAGGTGAAGCTAAAGCAAAAGTTGTAGAGTGATAAGGAAGTGGAAATTGGACAAAAGATGAGATTATGGTTTGATGATGTTGATGCAAAACTAACTATCCCTCAGACAATGAAATTTGAGGTTGGAAGGGGAAGTAAGGGAGGAGTAGTTAAAAAAACATATTAAGAGGGGAAGTAAAAGAGGAGGGGGTATTATAGGTTAAGGCATTAAATTTGTTGTGGAAGCTAAAAGGGAGGTGTAGAGGTGGGGAAGGAAGGGTAGGTGCAAGAAACTATAGAAGTTGAAGGACTTGGTTGCTGGCCTTAAACAACCACCAAGGAATTATGAAACTCTTATGTTGGAACTATCAATGTTTGGGAAGGACCTTAACAGTTAAGAAATTGAGGGAGGAGTGTTTTATGAACAAGCCCTCGATAGTCTTCCTAATAAAAATAAGAATGGAAAGAAGAGAAAACTAGAAAGTTAGAGAAATATGTAGGTTTGATGTGGAGTTTTATGTGGAGCTGAGATGTAGGGGTGGAGGTTTGGCTCTTTGGTTGATGGATGAGATGGGAATTAATATTTGGTATTCTTTTGAGAATATCATGCACGTTAGTATGATATCAATAAATCATAATGTTTTTAAATATGCTACCTTTGTATCTGGTGCTCCATCAAATTATAGGAATATGGAAGTGTGGAATAAAATAAGATTAATAGCTATTGAAGTTGCCAACTGTTGGATTTGTTTGGGGGATTTTAATGATGTTCTGTTCGGTGAAGAGAAATTTGGAATGTTGCCTATAGATATGTGAAGGGTAATGAATTTTCAGTGTATGCTGGATGATTGCAAGCTTATAGACTTGGGTTATAAGCGATCCAGATTTACTTGGACAAATAGAAGGTTTGGTGTTAACTAAGTAAAGGAAAGACTAGATAGGGTGGTAGCTAATGTGGAATTCAGAGATAATTTCCAAAATGTTGTGGTGTCTAATATGGAACTGGTGGGATCGAATCATCATTTCCTATTATTGGATTTTGAATTTTGTTTAGCTAGAGTTCAAAGGGTTTTTTAGTTTGAGGCAATTTAGGCATAACACAGTGAGTTTCTTTTTGTGGTAAGGAAGCTTTGGGGAGAGAAGGTAGGATTGGAGGATGATAAGGTACGAGAGTTGGTAGGAAGGTTGGAGAATTGCAGAAGGGGTATGATTAAATAGGGAAGGGAGGCTTTTCCTAATGCATGGCAATCAGTGCATAAATTAATAGAACAATTGAAGGTTTTAAATGAGGGTATGATAGATGAAGAAAAAAGGGTTGCAATAGAATAAATCACGAAGGAAATTGAGGAAGAATGGGATATGGAAGAGAAGTTTTTGTGGAGAGATTTAGAATTAACTGGTTGAGCAATGGAGATCAAAATACAAAGTTTTTCCACTCAAGTACTATGTAAAGAAGAGCGAGAAGGAGTTACCAGAATTCGAAGGGTGGATGTAGTGTGGTTAGAATAGGTGGCAGATATCAATGAAGCATTTACTACTTTTTATAATGACATGTTTGCGATGGGTGAAGTTGGAGATATGGAAGAAGCAAAGTTCTCAGGTTGTTGATGTTGAGTTGGAAAGAATGGTAACAGAAGAGGAAATCATACGTGCTGCCTTTAAGTTGAATGGGATAAAAGCTTCAGGACATGACTGTTACTTTGGAATATTTTATCAAGTAGCATGGGGTGAGGTAAAACAAGAAGTAGTTTTGGTAGTGAAATAATTTTTTGAGAAAGGAATTAGCCTAGTGCCTTTAAATAGTACTAATGTGGTACTAATTCCAAAGGTGGACAAAGCTAAAAGTGTAGGGCAATTCAGGCCTATTAGACTATGCAACTTTGCTTACAAAGTTGTCTTAAAAGTTTTATCCTACAAGTTAAAATTTCTACTGTCAAGGATTGTGTTTGAGCATTAGAGAGCTTTTGTTTCAGGTCACCTAATTCAAGATAATATTTTGCTAGTGCATGAGGCTTTCCATTACCTAAAAAAAATAAAAAAAAGGGAAAAGGTAGAGCTGGCTGCCAAGATTGACATGAATGAAGCCTATGATAGGCTTTGGAGATTTATTGAAATGGTTATGAGGAGGATGGGTTTTGGTGAGAAATGGATAGCTTAGATTATGGAATGTGTTACATTAGCAAGGTTGAGCTTAGAGGTGGTTAGAAAGAAGGTTTCTAATCTAACTATGGAATGGGGTATAAAGGAGGAAGATCTTTTATCTCCTTATCTTTTTATAATAGATGCATATGTTCTTTCTATGATGGTTCAGTGGTATGTGGAGAAGGGTAGGTCGAGGTGTTAAGCTTGCAAGGAGATGTCCGGTGCTGTCGCAATGTTTTTTTTTGTAGATGATGCTCTCTTTTTCATTAATGTAAAATTGCAAAATTGCATATTGTTAAGGGAAATTATTCATAAATATTGTAATGCATAAAGGCAAACAACCAATCTTGACAAATCATGTGTTTTCTTTTTGGAAAATGTAAGGGAAGATGTCAAGAATGAAGTTTTTGGCATATTGGGTATTAATTCAAGTGATAATCCAAGCAAGCATTTGGGATTACCATCTTTGTAGGGGAATTCAAAATAAGAGGCTTTAAATTTTGTGAAATGCAGATTGAGGCAGAAACTTTAGGGTTGAAAGCAGAAGTTGTTGACTTTTGCAAGTAGGGAAGTCTTGGTGAAAGTAGTTACATGTGCTTGCCAATCTTTCCAATGTCTTGTTATAGCTTTCTAAGAAAGGGGTGCATTGAATTGGATGGCAGGGTCTAAAGGTTTTGGTGGGAGCAAAAGGAGAATGAAGGTAGAATACACTAGAAAGCTTGTAAAACCTTATGTATGTCTAAACAAGAGGGAGAAATGGGGTTCAAGGACTTAGAGGCTTTTAATAAGGCTTCACTGGCAAAACCAGCTTGAAGAATTGTGCAGAATCTAAATGCTTTGTGGGTTAGATTTCTAAAGGGTTTATATTCCTAGAAGGGGATTTTCTTCGAGCAAGAAAGGGAAACAAAGTATCATGCGGTGGTCGAGTGTGTTAGAGGGAAGGGAGTTATCGCTCAATGATTTATGTTGGAAGATAGGGAATAAAAGGAAGGTGAGAGTTTTCTGTGATAAATGGCTTCCTTAAAGGGAAGGATATAAGTTGAGGGATAAAGTTTTAATGGACTTAATAAAGGATTTAAGAGCATAACACATTATTAAAGTGATGCATGGGATTTGGAGGAGGTGCGTGGAGTGCTGGAGGAGGATGATAAAGCTAAAATTCTGAAAGGATCCCAATAATTGATATAGATAATTAATTAATTTGGTTGAAAAGCAGGATTGAGAGTATTCAAGTAAATTGGGAAATAAGGTGGCAAACAATATTAATGAAGGGGTGGTTGTGAAAGGGGCTAAGAGTTCTTATAAACCATCAACGGAACTTTGGAAGGGGATATGAAAGATAAGAATGTATCTGAAGATCCTGCACTTTATGTGGAGAGCAGTAAGTGGAGCTTTAACAACTAGGGGGCTTTATTCAAAAGGAAATGTTCTAATAGTGCTTTATGTGATGTTTGCCATGAAGTGGGAATGGTGGAACATTTGCTATTCTTATGTCCTTGGGCAAAGATATGCTGGTTTAGATCTCCATTGGCTCTTAGATTTGAGGAGTTTGGGAATTTTAGACTAGACAGGTGGCAGGAGGAATGGGTTACTGGAAGGAAGGGGCCTGATGAGTATGGGTTGGCTATATTCTCAAGCCTATGTTGGAATGTGTGGAAGATGTGTTGCAAGTGTGTGTTTGAGCAAACATAAATAGATGCTCATGAGTTTGTTGTAAAGACAATGGGGATGGTGAGAGACCATTGGGATTCAAATGTTAAAAGGGCAAGTCAAAGGTTGTCATGGTTGACTTTGAGAAAAGGGCTAAATGGGAAAAGCCTGAGGAAGGTGAAGTGAAAGTGAATATTGATGCTGCTTTTTGCGCTAACACTAAATAGGCTGCAATGGGTTTAGTTATAAGAAATAAGGATGGTGAGTTTGTAGGTGTCTAGGGAAGGAGGTAAAGGCGAAATAAGCTCTTATAGCTGAAAGTATGGCTTTACTGATGGCTTTGACTCAATAGAAAATTGTGAATAAGAGCATGGTGGTGCTAGAAACTGACTGTCAAGATTTGTTCAAGGGGGTAAATGGTAACTAGTAAGGGAGTTAATAGGTGTGAATGGGGATGTGAGGATTTAATAAGAACATGTATAGCAATTTTGAAGAATAAGAGAAACTATATAGTAGAATTGGTTGCTCGGGCTAGGAATAATGATGCGGATTAGATGGTAGATAAGGCAAAAGGAGAGTGGTACTATAAGAATGGTTGATGCAACCACTATCTCCTTTGTGTGTGTGGTAATAAAGGATTTAAATGGATCTAAGAGTACTTGTAGGATCATGTTAGGTATTGCTTAATTCTCATAATAGATGTAGTTAGCTATTCATATGAATATGTTTAGGTATAGTTTGGTTTTTTAGTTTAGATGGTGTGTTAGCTTGTATTAATAGGTTTTTTGAGTGTTTCTTTGGCTTCGGCTATTGGTGTTTGTAATATTGTTTGTGTGATTAATAAAATTGATACTTTTGACAAAAAAAAGATCAACTTTTTCAAGTCTTGAAAAAGGGTCATCAATAAAGGGTAGAAGTAGAACAATAATATTGAGTGAAAATTGAAGGTGTGAGAAGGTAAAAACAACAAAGGCAGGAAATTGTGGTGTGTTATCTTTGGTGTCACATTTTCGAAACTATGGGGAACAATGCATAATTTTTACTCATATTTGAAATTATTAACCATGGTAGAAAAAAAGTTCAATTAGCCATTAAAATATTTACCATAGTTTTAAAGGGTTTCCCAGTTCAAACTAGGGTCATCCATGATAGAAAAGAGGAAATCTAAACATTCCAAAATGGTCATGAATAATAACGCCTTCTTACTTTACAAATCAAACTATGTTAGAAGGAAGACAAAACCCACCTAATTTGGATATGTAAATAAAACTCCTCTTTACTCAGATTTATAGAATAACACTTAGACCTTGAGTTCATGAAACTCAAAATATAACATTCACCATAAGTCCAAGAACGAAAAACCCATTTCCTGCATAACATCCAGATCATAGTACGATAATAAAAATTTTCCCTAAAATATAAGTTTGTAGATCCATATCCAATAACATTCAATCTTAAAGGCCTAAGACATTCAACCACCATACTAGTCAGCGACAATTTAATCAAAAGTATGCAATTACATTAGAGTTTAAAAACTATGGGCCCTATTAGTGGTAATATAGGTCAATCCAGTACATAATAAACCAAAAAAGGCTATATAGATGTATGGATCAATATCTATACCTCAAGAGCTCTCCCTGACATCCCAGCACATGAACTGTCACTTGAAAAAAGTTAAAAATAACATGATAAGATAAAAACAAGAATAACCAATATTTCAACTCATCGTAAATACAAATATGTGCTAGTAAGGTGTAAAGTGGGACAAAAAATAGTAATGCAATAATGCCATTCAAATAATATTATAATTATACATATTAACTCATTTGAGTCTCTCTTAAATGAGGTATGCAAACACATAAGCCTAATAAGGCCTATACATACTGTTATGAAGATGTACACACAAGCATTAAGGGCATATTCCTTTTTCTTAGGAATAAAAAGAGGTACAAGAGTCTGTCATTCTCTCTAGAACGAATGAGTCACATAAGCCTATCCCATTAATTAGAAACGACTGAACCATGTAGGCCTATCCCAAATAATGGATGGTGATAGTAAGAAATTGTGGTGCATTATCTTTAGTATCACATGTTTGAAACTGTGGGAACTAGAAGTATAAAGATTTTTTATTTTTGCCAACGAATCTTTCTCTAGCGCTGAACTATTTTTTCCCATCTAGGAATCATGTAAACTCATTGTAATTGAGCTTGTTTGCCATCCCTTCTCTAAATAGCCTTGCTCAAGTTTTTCCTCTCATTTTGTTATATTTGATTTGTACTTTCCTTGATTGATTAATATATTTATCCTTTCTATTGAAAAAGGGATCAAAAGATAGAGAAATAGGTTATTTTTGTTTTGGAAGTATTTGAGAAGGAATTGGAGGTATTCAGAAATTTAAAGTTTTGGAAATCAAATTTTTAAAGAAAAACAATATAAATAGATCAACTCTTTGAAGTCTTGGAAAAGGGTCATTAATAAAGGGTGGAAGGAGAACAACAACTTGGCATGAAAATTGGGTTGCGAGAAGGTAAAAAACAACTGAGTTAGGATATTGTAGTGTGCTATCTTTGGTATCACATATTGGAAACCATGAACAACAAGGAATATGATGATTTTTGCAAATGAATCTTTCTCTAGCGTTAATCAAATTTTTCCTACAAGGGATCGTGTAAATTTATTGTGATCGAGTTATGTTTGTCATCCCTTCTTCTCTAATGGCCTTTCTTTTTCTCCTATTATTTTGTTATATTTTATTTGCACTTGTATTCTATAATAGGAAAATTAAAATAAAGAACATAGATAAAATAATATTTATTGTGAGGGATCATAAAAACTCTGATTAATTAGAAGAACCATATATCATAATATAAATTTAAAATGATTAAATTGGCCCCAATAAAATTTCATACATTATCTCTTGTATTTTCAATTTAAAAATAACTAAAATTAAAACTAAAAACTCTCATCATTTTAATCGTATTTGTTTTCTTACTTTTTATTTTTTTACCAAATTCCGTATTCATATAATTAATATATCATCAATAAGCTACACAATTTATATTATCAATGTCCATATTAATTAAGCTATTTTTAGTAAAAACAATTAAGCATTTTTTACAAAAATAAAAGCTAAATGGCATTTCATATTTTTCAAGATATCACAAGATTTTTTACGTTTTTTCAATTTTATTAACATTAAATAAGTTTTTAACCCATATAATTTTTTTATAATAAAAATAAGGGTTAATGGGAAAATTACCTATAAAGTTTTGTCCAAGGTGCACCCAACACAATAAAATTTATTTGGGTGCAAAAATGACATTAAAAATTATAAAAAGGGAAAAAAAAAGAACAAAACCGTCTATTTCATTTTGGTATGAGGGATTTGAATGGGAGGGGAGGGAAAATTTTTATAAGTTAAATTTTAAAAAATTAGAAAAGTAGGGTTAATAGTTTTTAATTCTTTTTTCATACTTTTTTATGTTACATTTTCTTTTTATTAAAATTTTATAAGCCCCTTCGTCAATTTTTTTTTAAAAAATTTAACTCATAAAATTTTCATTTTCCCTCCTTTTCCCTCCCCTCCCTTCATACCAAACAGGCCTTTAACTTCCGTTACTTTATTAAAAAACGTTGTTATGTTTAAGACAGAGCAACCTCACAAGTATTTCTAGACATCTCCCTCTCTCATCTTCATTTCCAGCACCCGCCCACACACACACACAGTTATCTTTGACACACATTGTTATCTTTGAGTCAGTACAAATCTTTGAGTCAGAGCAACCTCATAAATGATGAGGATTTTTTGTGCGTTAGCCTTGAGGTCCACAATAAAAAATTTACCAAGGATTATGTATAAGCAAACCAATGATTGTTTTCTCTTCTCGAGGAGTCTTTTATTGATTCATAAGTAATCTAAATGTCATGCAAATGCAATAAAAAACAAGATAAAATTGATCTGGGGTTTTGTAAAATAATAATTAAAAGAAAAATGCAATTTAATTAAAATCCTAAACTATTGTTTTTGGTATTTTTTAAATAAAATGGAATGAGATATGAATGAAGTAAATCTCTTGAGAAATTGGTCCAATGACTATCCTAGTTCACTAATGATATGGGAGTCAAAATTCATTAAGTCTTAATTAAAAACCCTAAGTAATCATATTGGGTCTAATACTCCTAATCAATAGCTACTCTTACAATTGCATTCATAGCTATTACTTAGGAATATTATTAAATAACCACTTGATGTGTGAAATGGATCAAATTAATGCAATTTTTCCCTCTAATATGAATGCACAATCGCGACACTAAAATTAATCCAAATCAACTACACAAACTAGTAATCACATAGCAAGCATAGTCTTAATGAATTAATAGGAAAATACAC
>JBAGKO010020157.1:0-11155 GCA_037177275.1 Acacia concinna | reverse complement strand
TTTTAAAAAAATGCCAACTTCTTAATAGATAGGATAAAAAAAAAACAGTGGAAATAATAATTATGCTTACACATAAAGCATATATAATTACTTCAGGATTAAGGTGGCTCTGATGCCAATGTTATAAATATAAGTTGAAAATGGAGGCAAGAGATGTGTATTGCGTTGGATTATATTTGATAATGTAGCTCACGCATTGGTTAAGACTACTAGCACCTAACCAAAATTTGTACAATAGTGCATGTCACATCCCACTTTTTGGGCCTTTACTACACCTTAAAGTGGCCTTTGGAACTACTTATTATGTTCGTATATCAGAAAATGGAGAGGAAAATTTTCACAAAATACATTAATGATAAACAATTTTTCATTAAGGAATAAAAGCATACAGACCATAATCTAATGTATCAATCTTAGAACATATACATATAACCCAAAAATAACAACAGGAAGCCTAAAAAAACTAGACCAGTCCTTGCCTTTGCTTCTTAATCTTTCACCTGCATTATGGAGAGGGTAAGGTTTCTAGGGAAACCTCAATAACAGAAACTAAACCAGTGACAATATAATGCAATGCATGTCATGCCATCATGTAATGCCTGTATTACTCCTCTAGTGCCCTCTTTCTCAGAATTTATTATGTAATGAGCATGCACGTGACTCTACTTCTATCACATAGCCAAGGCATATAAACAGAGAGTCATACCAAATATATAGCATACTAGCTCAATCACACTACAGTAAACAAGTATACAACAAAAACAACATACAAGCAAGCACTATAAGTTAAGGTCTAGAGATTCTCATTACTGTATACTCCTACACTGTGAGGTGTTTGTCCCTGTCTTTGGGTGATGTGTCTAATCCTCCACTGTCGGGCTACTAGATCACTACTGGACAGTTGGTCCGCTACTATGTACTGGTCTGTATAGGCATTACTGTATGCCTCTATCGATATACTACAACCCTTCCCTTCTTGTACCCCTTAGGGTCCTGGCTCCCTACTACCTAGACCTTATCCTTTCCCTATCAGTACCCCTCTACTGTCCACCCTATGTAGCCCAAATCCCTGCTGCTTGCCCGTCCCCACTTCCCTGGCTAAGACAGTTGGGAAGCATCTCCCCTTATATGTGCCTACTAGACCTCCCGACAGTTGGACAACACCTCCCTCTTAGAAATCTTACCATTGTCCAAGACCATTGGACAACACCTCCCCCTAAGAAGGCTATCTTAGTATGGGATAGTCAGACAGCACCTCCCCCTAGAAAAGGCTATCCTAGTCCAGATCAATTGGACAACACTTCTCCTTAGGAAGGCTTGTTTTGACCTAAATAGTTGGGCAGAACCTTCCCTTAGGGTTACTATCTAGGCCTACCCAATCGGACATAAGCTCCCCTTAAACTACTCTAATAATTGCTAAAAATAAAGGAATTTAAAAGAGGGAGGGAATCAAAACTTACTTGGATCGAAGGCTAAGCTGGGATCGCTCAAATTTCCACCAGAAGAGGCTTACTTTAAGAGAGGGAGGAGAGAGCACCAAGGGAGAGAGGATCATGGTTTGATCATGAAAGGGAGGGGGGAAAGGTCATATTTATAGTTGAAGGGAGGGATAAAAATGCAAATATTTTTGGATCTTTAGGTGTAATTTTTTCAAAAACTTTTCCCCTTTTTTGACAAGTGTCCCCTTCTACATTTTTCATTATTCCACATGCCAAAAATCTGGCTTCTCCTCTAAGAAGAATTGGTCCACATCCATGTGGGTCCAGGGGCTCTCCTGGCCCACTTTCATTTGACAATTTCCTCTGAATAGACCTAAAAACTGGAAAATTATGTGATTTTCCATAAATTCCAAAAAATTCACCAAAATTATGTAAAAAATCTAGGAGGATACCATTAAAGTTTCATAATTTTTGGACATCTAGAACTCCCAAAATAAATTTCTCAATAAATTCATTTTCTAGCTATTAGTCGATTTCAACAAGTTTAGCTGATATTTCAGGACTTTTTTTGGGCCTCCAACCAACTTTATAAATCCTCCAAAACAACATACTAATTTTTTCAAGTCCCTTTCCAGAACATTGAGGTTCCTAAATATCTGCTATGGCCGCAGACTCGATCCGGCCAAAATATTCGCATATCCCGTAAATTTTTATTGGACCTCCAAAAATTATTTTGATCACTCTGTATTATTCTAGATGTCATATACTATGTGTGAGACCATTATGGAAGTTTTTGGGGACCTCAGACCTGTTTGTATTTTGACCCAAAATTTTGCAAAACTTTTCTTCTTTGCACATAGGTCCTTCCCCGGGTGTCACTACTAATGTTGTGAGATTTCTTAGTCCTCTACAGACTAAGGCCCTTTGCTCATTCATAATATCTTATCTAGGCCTTAAAAAATATCAGAGTACAACACTCTGTCTACCATAAAAACACTATTTTTGTCTAAAATGCCCTTTTTGGCCTACAAAATTTTGGAATGTTACAGTGAACTGGAACAAAAGAAATATGGAAGAAGAGAAGAGAAGAGAAGAGAGAGAGAGAGAGCAAGAGAACTCTATTGCTCTCAAGATGTCTCTAATGCTTGGTGGGGGACTCTATATAGAGAGCTCTTATGCCTACCAAGTGAAATCTCTTGCATTAAATGCTAAGTGATTTTCTAATCAGGAATTGAATCTTTCCAGATTTGGCTCTCAGCAATAATGCCGAGTGATTGACCAATAAGGAATCAAATGTTTCCAGATTTGGCTATAATTGACTTTCTTAATTTGATTGCAATTTATTCACTACATATTAGATCTACTTCTTATTCATTTAGATTTTATTTTGGAGTAATCAGTCTAGCCCATCAAGGATGAACTCAACCCCAAAATCCAACATTATTCATTAAGTTTTCATTATTAAATTAATTGTCAAGTTGATTTACCCTCTTGATTGTGTAATTGGGTTGGTTAATTTTCTAGTTGTGTAATTAGGCAATTGACAACATGGTTTCCAAAAATTAGTTCTCTAGTGGATTAAGTGTTATAGAATTTGGGGTTTCCCAAGTCTTAATTAGATGATTAAATCTATTAATTTAAATCTTTTAACAATCCACTTTTGGTTTGATTTGTTGATTTGGGCTAAGAAAGTTGGCTCCATGTGAATCATAGGGTTTCTTTTCTGTACTTGAAGGAAACCTTCACTATCTTTTTTTATTTGATTTTCATAGAGATATATTAGTTTATTTATTTTCCTTAGGATTTTAACTTTTAATTATGTAAACACCCTCAAAATGACATTATCATTCATGTAGGTTAGTTTAATTCTCATATAGGTTTTAAAGTTATTTGCATATTACATTTAGTTCATTCATTGCATTCAAGTAGTAGTGGTTTGCATTCTATTTTAGGTCCAATCCACTACATTTTTCTCACTTACATTCAATTCTAAAGAAAAGACCACAAATTGTTCCTTGAGAAGATGGCATTGGTTGCCATTATATTACATTAGTAGTTGTTCATAATTTAATTGATTTTTTTAGTGACAAAATCAACATCAATTCTGGAACTCTATGATGTGATAAAAAATCTTCCCCTTGTTTCAACTACATTAATGGAGCTTTTGTTGCTAAACCAAGCAATTAAACTATATTCAACTACAAATGCAATATGGTGGTGACCTTAGTCGTTTTTTAAAGCATGATTTGTGAGTTTTTTTTAGGATTGAGTTTACATGATGTAGTGGAATGGTTATAAATTAGAATTCAAGGCCTAAATGTAGCAAGCAATTTTTGGGGGTTTTGTTATAGAATGAAAAATTAAAATCCTAGAGGAAAAGAAATCAGCTACTATCTATGAAAATCATATAAGAAACTATAACAAATGTTTTCTTCATGTACGGTGAGTTAGGTTTCTTTACCCAAATTAATTAATTAGATCAAAAGGAGATTGATAAAATATTGAAATTAATAGAATAATCACCTAATTGAAATATGGCAAAACCTCAAGTTCAATGACAATTAACTCACTAGATTATTGATAATGGAATATGTTTTGGCTAATTAAACCCTTAAAACTAATTAACCAGTTTTAAACAAATCTTGGGAATCATGTTTACAGTTATCTAATTAAAAAACTAGACTATTAACTACCCAATTAAACAATCGAAAGGCTAAACCAAATTAACAATTAAATTAGTAATGAGAGCTCAATCAATAATTTAATTGACAACTAAAGGTTTGCAAATAAGAATTCTATCAATTACCTCATCAAACACAAATCAATCTAGAATATCAATATAATTCAAAAGTGGTATGCTGACAATTTGAAAACTAGATTGTTCTCGAGCAATACAACTCAATTATCTAAAACCAAATGATCCCAAGTCTTGAAACAAATTAATATAAGGAAAGACACTCTCTTGTAGTCTTTAAGTGTAAGATCCTATGCTCTTGCTTCCTCTGTACTCCTCCCAAGTTGCCTCCCAATTAGCTCAAGTTACCATGGAAAACACCCTTTCTACAAAGCTCTTTGAATTTCATGATCATGCCACTAAATGTAATTATTGGAATTTATCATGGGTCTTTCAAATATAAGGACAAAGAGAGATGACAATAGATGATTTATGGGTGCATATATGGCAGGAGAATAGAAGGAATTGTAGTAGATTGTATAGGCTTCGACCAAGGCATGAATGAACATTACTACAAAATTGTAATTATATGCTGGTTGTTTTTTTTCTCATAAATGGCCATTTTCAGCCACCCATATTTTAACACCATATATGTGTATATAGTGGTTGAACAATGGCCATATATTTGTCTAAATATATAACAGTTTTTAAAACTTACCTATCATATATTTTATCTTATATATGATATTTGTTAATGAAATTACCATCATACATTGTTGCCATAATTCCCTCATAAATGATGTTTTTTCAACAACTGCCATATATTCTTACCAAAATTTTCAACATTATAGGGGTTGTTTCAATCGGCCCTCTACGTTCATATGCCATAAAACATAAATGATATCAAGTAGCTATATATAGCATCTAGCAAGCAAATTCAGTTTTAATTGAACGCTATATAAGTAATTGTAAAGAAACAATATATAAACATCAATTGATGATCATAAACATACATATATATCACCACAAGCTAATTATATATGATCATTATTATATCATTGATTTCTTATATATATATAGTAATACATCATCAAGAGTGAATGCAAAAGAAATATGAACAAATATAATACATATATACATTACATGTATGTAGATCAAGTGTCCCGTATTGTTTTCCATGACTTAATGGTAATGCTCTTTTTAGTTACAATTAATTTCTTAACAAATTGGTGAACTAAGTTTCCCTTCTTTGATATCTGAATTCCTTCATTGTGATAATGCCTAATATACAAATCATCATCCTTATTGGTTTGTGTTTCAAGAGTTGGAAAATGTTGGAAAGGATCATCCTAACTAAATTGACCATCTTGATTGGTTCTCACATCCTACATCCTCATTTATTTTGTTGGACAACATAAGAATTGACCATCCTTTATTTTAAGGGTCTAGAACATAAACACTTGTTTAGTTTGAACTGCAAAAGGAAAGGCTATTGTGTATACCCAATCTTGTTCAAATTCAATTGTATCAACCCTAACTCATTCACTTTCAAAGCAGTTTTATTGTCAACCCACATGTACCCAAAGACTGGAAGATGAAGTCATACGTAGTCTAACTCCCAAATGTGCTCAACTACACCAAAGTATGACATATTAGCATAAATAAGATTCTTGTCTATTACACTAGATAAATGCATAGTGCCAGCAGGAACAATTACCCCACTATTTTACATTTTGCTTCTGGTGTAACATCCCAAATTTTATTTACCAAAATTCTCTGAGAATATGACAAATTAAATGGAATAAAATGGTGGATTTTAAGAATTGTGGCCAAAGTAAGTTTTGGCTAATTTTTGGAAAGTGACAAGAGGTAGTTCTGTGTGCATCATTTTTGCCTATTCTAATTATGTCCAAAAATTGTGAAACTTTCTAGTCTAACAATCGACATGTCGAGCTTTCATTTGATATGTCATATGTGAGATTTGAATGTGTATGTTAGGAATGTTATAATTCCAATTGAATAAAGAAAGTATTTTTTCCTAAAACTAGACTTAAA
Organism: Acacia concinna; assembly: GCA_037177275.1. NCBI lineage: Eukaryota > Viridiplantae > Streptophyta > Magnoliopsida > Fabales > Fabaceae > Acacia > Acacia concinna. The sequence goes on along the minus strand of JBAGKO010020157.1, from coordinate 4,987 downwards.
AAAGGACATTTGGGATTTTGAATAAATTCAATTGGATGTCTGTACAATTAGATATGAATTTTCAAAATTGGGTGAAAATTCTGTCCAAAAACATGAAATTTCAAAAAAATGTAATAGCATGTTGATAATTAGTGGGTCAATCAAGGGCATAAAGGGAAGATTAAATATGATCTCAAGGGCAATATGAAAATTCCAAAATGAAGGGCCAAGATTTAGTCTTACAAGCTAAAATATCAGGAAGCAAAAAGCAAAACAAGTGGCCAAGGAATTAAGTTGATTAATTAATTAAATGTGCGCATGTTTTAAGTGCGGGATTAAGTGGATGAAGACAATTAAAGAGACAATTGGCAGCCTCATATTTTTGACCAGCCAATGTCGAGAGAGAGAGTAGAGAGAAATGGAAGGAAATAAGGAAGGCAAAGGAAAATCAAGAGGATCAAGGTAAGTTTGAGCTCAAACCTTCCATTTTCTTCTTGATTCTTGGCTTTCACTTTCTTCTAATGGTTATGGTCTTCTTGGAATCACTTGTAGCAAGAAGAAAATCAAGAAGAAGAGGCTAGGGATTTTGGTTTTGAGCAAGGGAACCAAGAACCTAAAAGGTAATCACCAAAACCTTGAATCTCTTATTGATTCTAGTTGTTGTTGGTGGATATTGTTGTACATGGTGATTATTGGTTTGTGGCTGTTTTTCCTCATTTGGGATGCATAAACCCTAAAGGAAGGTGCTTCCCAAATTTCTATTTCTCATGTAGAAGAGTTGGGTGATGGTTTAGATAAGTGATTTAAGGTGTAATATAAGATGTTTTGTTGAAAGGATCATGAAAATCCATTTTTTTCAATTTTCCCCTGTTTCTGTCCAGACCTATTTTGGGCATGATAGAGGTTTATTTTGATGGTTTGATACTTCCTATAGGTTTATGATGAAAAATTGTGTGGGGTAAAGGTAGGGAAATCATTTTGGAAGCAATAGAATTGAAAATGACATTTTTGCCCAAAATAGGGTTCAATTCAGTTTGGGCCTTGTTTTAGGGTGAAGGAGTGGGATTTTGGTAATTTTGAGGTCATAAATAGATTTCGTACATGAAATTGTGTAGGGGTAGTTTGGGTCATAATTTTTTAAACAATGTAAGTACACCGATTATGAAAAGAAATAGACCGCTACCTTTACGGACAATTTTTCAATGTACGTTTCTTAGGAAAATAATTGTGGTGTGAGTTTAGAAATGAAGATTGAATGAGTAATAACTCATTTAATATATTTTTTATATTTTAGGGTTCAAACTTTGCCCAGATAGACCGAAAGACTAATAAAGGATGGACAAACAAACTAGAAAGGACACCAGGTAGTAACTTTGCCTCTCATTGATTGTGTGATTATTTATATACATTGCTTTGCTATGTTTGTAATGTGAGAAGTATCTGGCCATGGTAGTGATTGAGGACCCTCGAGTTGAGATAGTATATGTGGGTATAGTAATGGTTAACAACCCTCCGGTTGAGGTACTGAGTTGATTGATGACACTTGTTGTACCTAGCTGAGTTAGTGGTTGAGGACCCTCCAACTAGAAGTATCTGACCATGGTATGGTCCTCCAGCTGGTCATCCGTGAACAGGCTTGACTTGGGCCCTAGACAAATGTGTGTGGCATGTATGTTTGCATTTACCTCAGTCATGTAATATGGTGCCTTGCATGTTTATTGTCGCATATTTTATGAGTGACTGTTGTTACTACTAAGATTCTTTGAATCTCACCTATTTCCCATAAATATTGAATTGACTTAGCTAGAGGAGAAAGTTCTTGAGGTAAGAGCATAAATGCAGGATACTTGTGATGGGACCCAGTGCTGATGAAGAATTCCTTTTTGGACTAGTGTAGTATAGTTATTCCCCTTTTTAAATGCTCTAATTATGTCAGTATTCTAGGCTCTTTAATAGACTATATATATCCAAGTTTGTATTAATATATCAGTATAATTTCATGCTATTTTCTTGCCCTTTATTGAACTGGGCTCTATTACTCTAATGAATGTAGAACTAGAGGAGGGGTTTGACATCTGGCATCTTGCTCTCGAGAATAGAAGGTGTATCCATTTATGGTATAGCTAGATAAAGAATGCACATGTATACTTAGGACACTTGACAAGAACTTTACTTTCTTTGACATTGCATTAGGATTATCATTGTATATCTTATCCACATGCTACCTCAACCGTGATGTAAACTGTTTATTGTGTTCTTTGATATACCAACTAAGTACTTTGTTGGAGGTTTTCCCTTATAAGCTCATCCTTCTTAATACATTCATACTCCTCAATCTCTTTCAAGTTGTAAAGTACATAAAGGTGTACTTGCTCCTACTATACGTTTGGGATAGGGATGATTTGCTTTCCTATAAACCCTTATCCAGAAGTCTGTCCATCCTGTTAAGATGCTAGAATGCCGATGTCACATGTATATTTCAAGTAATCAATATAGAACTCAACCATCTTTTCATAAATGTACCATTTAACAATGCAACCCTCTGGCTAACTCCAATTTTTAACATACCCTTTCAAGTCCTTCAACATGTGTTTGACTGGCTATGTCCATCTCATGTATAATGAGCCACAAAGTTGCACCTCCCTAACTAAATGAACAATTAGATGCACTATTATGTCAAAGAAAGTTGGAGGAAAAAATATCTTTAGCTCACACAACATCATGATAATTTGAGTTTGTAGCCTTATTAGATTTTTAGGGTCAATCATTCTACTACATAGAGACTTGAAGAAGAAACATAGCTTCATTATGGATGCTCGCACCTTCATAGGTAAAATATCATGTTTTGCCATTGGAATGAAGTTTTCCATCAACACATGGCAATCATATGATTTCACAACCTTAAGCTTCAACTCCTTCATTGGCACAGGGTTGCTAATATTTGATGAGTATCCTTTTGAAACTTTCCCTAAAGTAAGACACTCATAAAAGCTTCTTTTCTCTTTCTTGGATAGTGTGAAAGCCGTTGGGCATATGAATGTATGAGATCCCCTCTCCTCTAGTGCCAATTCCTCCTTCATTTACATCTCAACTATGTCTAGTCTTGCATTTATGACATTGTTCATCTTCCTGAGAATATGGAGTAATGCTCCAACGAGACTCTTACAAACATTTTTCTCAATATGCATGATATCAAGAAAATGTCTAGTATTCAGGGAACTCCAATATGGCATATTGTAGAAAATAGACCTCTTCTTTGACCTGCATGTCCCAACATGTCTCCCAAATGACTTGACAAATTTACATTATATATGTTATGTTCTTGCAAGAATACCCTAACTAGTGAGAGGTATAGTTGCCATCTTTTCTTCCCCTTCCCCATTAAAGTATTTTCTCATCCGTTGATACGGATGACCCTTTTGGAACCAATTGTGATGTCCTATATATGAATTCTTCATACCATGCTTTAGCCTTATCGACTATGTACCCTCTTCACAATTTGGGTATTTAAGTTGGCCTTTAATGTTGTACCCTGACAAAATGTCATACGCCTGAAAAATCATTGATTGTTCCAAACAACATATCCTTCAAATTGAACGATGCTTTCTTGTTAGCATCATATACAACCTCCCCTTTGTCCCATAGCTCCTTCAAGTTTTAAATTAACCACACTAGGTATATATCTATGTCATTACCTAGTTGCCTCGGCCTTGAGATTATAATAGACAACATCATGTACTTCTGTTTCATCGCTAGCCATTAAGGGCAATTATAGATAAACATCACAGGCTGTGTACTATGGGTACTATTGTGCATCCCAAATGGGATCATCCCCTCTATAGCAAATGATAGCTGAAGGTTTCTTAGTTCTTCAACAAATTTGGGATGCTAAAAGTCAAATCTCTTCCATTTTCCAGAGTCAGCAGGATGCTGAAAATTCCGTCTTCAATCATTTTGTCTGCATGCCAACTCAAATTTTTTTCATCAATTGCATTGTTATACATGCATCTAAATATAGGTATAAATGGAAAATAGCATAATGCCTTCATTGAACTCTTTCCATTTGCTTAGTAGCGTGACGTTGAGCATAAGGGACACTGAGTTAACGATTCATATTCTTTGCATAATATAATACAATCATTAGGGAAAGCATGTATCCTCTTATAACTCAAGCCAATAGTGTAGATCACTTGTTTTGCATCATAAGGCTTTGTTGGCATGTCGTTTCTTGGTGAAAGTATTCTTCTCAAAAGCACAAGTAGCTTTGTAAACCCACATCACTTAACATATATCTTGCTTTCTAGTTGTACTAGTTCAACACTGCGAATGACAATGTGAACTTAGTACAATCCTCATTCAAAGCTTTCTATGCATTACTCTTCATCCTCTCAAAATTTTCTAGGTTATTGTTGAACTCACCTTCAATTACATAAGCCAAATCTTGAGGACGGTCATCATCATCTAAGGGGCTAGTTGAGTCAAACTTTTTCAAGTTAGGCGTCTCTTTGCACCTTTTCAATATTGGTGTGTCAAACCTACATTCTAAGTTTAGTTGATTATCACTGTGTTCCACTTCTACTTTACCATGTTTTGTCTAACATGTATAACTTTGATCAAATCTATTAACCACTAAGTACTCCTCACAAGTGTCTAAATGAACATGCCTCAAAATGATACTCTTAATGTAAGGACAAACAATGAAGCCATGATAGTTAGCATGATTACGGCATGCTAACCATATGAATTCCCCAACCTCATCATTGTACTCCTTCAATAAACCATTCACATACATCCATTATCTAGAGCATATACAAAACAAACAACAAACATACTTAATCACTTAATTAAAAATTATAAGAAGAACTTAAAATTTACCAAGATAACAATGTTTACCCACTTCATCAATACTAAAAACTAATAACTTTAATACAACAAGATTAAAGACAATGTCAGGAACATTTAATACGGAAGACAAAGAAATGGATGGGGTGATGTCAACAGTGCCAGA
>JBAGKO010020116.1:0-11156 GCA_037177275.1 Acacia concinna | reverse complement strand
AGTTAAAACATTTAGTTAGGTTTATTCCATTTCCATATTATAATTACACGTCTATAGTTTCTTTCAAGTTAGTTTTTAAAATTTTATTTTATACAAGTTTACATTGTTACATTAATTATTGAATTCGGTGCTCTATAAATACCCTAGATCATTCTCATTACAGACCTCCTTTTGCTACTGAGGATTATCTTGCCATCACACATCCTCTCATTCCCTCCTCCTCCCTTTATCTCTCTTGTTCTGTCTCTTCTCCTTTTCTTCCCTTGTTCTCTAACAGAGAACTTCAGAAGGAGTATTCAAATGTAGTTATATATGGCAAAATCTTGCAAGACACAAAGATGGAAGATTGACACTCAATACTTCACGTGTTGTTCAAAGCATGAGAAGGTAAACCATAAGTAAAATAAGTAGAAGGAACCTTTGCTAGTTCTCAAAAGATTTTTCAACTCTTTTGGAATGAGCTCCTCTAGCGCAAAACACAGAGACCTGTGTAAGGGCATGGTCCATCATAAGAATTTGTAAATTATATGATACTGTACCATATCAAGAAAATTTTCCAGCAAAGTAATTTAATGTTGTACCTGCTATCATCCCACTCATTTTCTGAGCATGTCCACTTAGGAGGAAGTAGAACATATACTGTCAGCCTTTGCCATTTACAACAATCATTGCATTAAGCCCACTGATCTTGTCTCGTGTATGACAGATTTAAGAATATTCAATTACAACTTGCATTCACATATTCCTTCATTGTCCCATGCTTAAAATACATCTTACTTTACACCTACCTAAAGTTTACCCATAATTAATGCTCTTATAAACTCATTTTCAATAATTGATGCTCATATTTTGTATCGGCCACTCCCTCAATACTTGTCTTACCTACTATATTATATATATATATATATTCCTATCTGAGTATATATGAAATAATCTATAAGTTTCAATAATTAAGTGACTTTTATTACTTGGAATTTCACTCTCTAAGGGTGGCTTCTACTGTGATTTCTAACTTGGTCTTTGTTCCTTGCTACTGGATTCATTCTGTGGTTTAACTTGAGGAATGTAGATACATACATTTAGAAATTATGCTAAGAGTTGTGTGAACAAGTCATTGAAGCCATATGTTGATAAGGACATTTTGCAAGTTCTATTCTTCTATACCCTAGAAGTTACCTGCTGCAATTGTTTACTGGTGTCCAATCTGGTTTCCTAAGTGTTGTTGTGTTGCATTTGATCTGAGTTGACGTTTGTGCTGTCAGTTCTAGCTTTATAGCTCACTGAAGATAAATTGTTTGTCTTGATGAATTTTGGCATGCTATACCTGGTTTACTTGTGCTCCATCTGCCATTAAATTCTTGAAATTCAATTAATTAACCTTTAGGATCATTTTATCATTACTTTCTGTGCATATCCTTGTCAACCATTATGTTTTGTAGCACTTCTTGAAATATTCCATATCATTCTTATGGCTCTAAATTTTGGAAACCTAGTGCACATTGCTGAACAGTTCAACAATTAATTTCCAATTACAAGTTTGGCTCTGAATATTTTATGGACTTTGTGCTGATGACTTTGGTTCTGGTTTTTCATAAAATTAGCACATATTTTTCCACTATATATATATCATCTCTAGCTATATAGCTCCTCTAATTAATACCCACCAACGCAACCCACTACTTTTGATGATGATTTATTTCATTATTAGTACCTACTACTTCTGTAATAATAATAAAGCATCCATCCATATCCATTTAGATCTCATTTAGGGCTAGCTAGCCATGTGTGTTACAAACGCATGCATATGCCTAATCTACTCCATCATTTTATTACTTAATTGAGTTCATGTCCACAACTTCGGTTTGCAGGATGATTTCGTTAGGCAAAAGGTGTCCATAGGTTATATAAGCTGTGGTTCTCATGATGTAGATGATCACATTTGGATTGAGGTTGTAGGTGGGAATAGCAAGAAGGGTCGCGTTTATATGCTTGGATCTGAGGGTAGAGATATTTGTGGTATCTCGTCTTAGAGGTCAACTCCTTCAGTCAATAACTCTGGAGCAAATGAAAATTCTGAAGTTGTTGAATTACGCACGCAAATAACTCAACTTACACAAGAGAATCATGAGATTTGAGAAAACTACCAGAATGTGAAGCAACAGAATGAAAAGATCATCAGTGCATTGGAAAAAATGAGGATTTTTCATTCAGAAGAAAATGAAAGTTGATTGGTAGTTGCCTCTTCCTCTCTGTTGTTGACTCTATATAAGACCTTCTTTGCTAACTTGACAGCTATTATGTTTACTTAATTATCTAAAAATTTGTTAGACTTGTTTAATGTTGTTTGACTCTTTGGACTTAAATTTTAAAGTAAAGATGTTTTTTGTTACCTTTTATTTGATTTTATGAGGTTTTATTTCAATAAGTACATTAGAATATTAAAAAAATTGATCATAAATAAATTTTCTTTACAAAACTATCACAACATTTGTTATAGACATTTTTTATGGTAAAATACAAGCTAAACATCCATAGAAAAAATTAGTGGCATGCGAAATGACTGTGCTAGTTTCCACGGATCAGGCCATGGGAAAAATCCATGAAAATTATGAGACAATTTCCCACGGACTCCTCCGTGGGAAAATTCAGACACAATTTCCCACGGACAACTCTGTGGGAAAATTCCAAGTCAATTTCCCAAGGAAAAGTCCATGGGAAAACTCCACAGGAATTTCCCACAGAATTGTCCGTGGGAAAACTCTGTGGCAAATTGCCACGGCCTTTTGCCATGGACTATTCTAAGGGAAATTCTTGCAGACCAATCTGTCGCAAAATTTTCCCACGGAATGATTATCCATGGGAAAATCTGTCTCAATTTGTGATGGACTTTCTGTGTGAAAATCCATCGCAAGTTCTGACAGAGTTCCTTTTTCGTTGCAAACTTTGCAACGGGTTTTTTCCCACAGAATCTTTTTCGTGAGAAATTCCGTCATAAACTGGTTTGCGATGAAATTCTGTCACAAATATTCATCTCAAAATTTAAATTTGTGGCAAATTCCATGGTAAAAAGGAGGTTTTTTTGTAGTGATTATTGATAATTTCTTAATTTTGTTATCATTAAATGAAGTTTTTGACCCACCACATAAATTTCTTCTAAAACAAAAGTAAATCATATAAACATTTTTTGTTTAAAATATATGATAAATTATAAAAGACCCTAAGTTTTATTAAAGTTATACAATTAAATTTTTAATTAATTTTTTTATTTTAACGAATTTAAATTTTGACAAAATTGAATAATGCGTTATTTTTTTTCTATAGTATCCATGCAAGTTGTGAAAACTGAAAATTGAGAAAACTTTTATTAATTTAGTGAAATTTATAATTTTGTATTAATTTTAAAAATGATTGGGAAGAGAATGTAAGAGAGGAGGTAATGCAAAAGAGATTTCTTAAGGAATGTTCTAGTAATTTTATTTTATGTCGTTGTATTTGATACTTCTAAATAATTATAATTTTTATGGTCATTCTCAACAAATGTATTTTTCTCCAAGTCTTTCATTATAATCAAGAAAAAAAGACAAATAAATACCCCATAGATATAAAAAACCTTAAAAGATAACTCAAATATGGTAAATGACAAATGAGGGGCAGAAAATTGGTCAGTTTTAGTCATTCTTTATTAAGTTTTAGTGATTTTGTTTTAGTCATTATCTGCCCAGTTTAATCATTCTATGTTAAGTTTTGGTAAGAGCCCCTTATTTGCCATTTATCAAATTGGAGTAATCTTTCAGGGTTTTTAATATTTAGAGGATATTTATGTGTCTTTTTTCCTATAATCAATCAACTACATTTTTAGAAAACCATGTAACCCACTCTACAACCTAATAAGCCTCAAAACGAGTCATCTAATAATACATTTAGCACAGAATCATATTTAATTTTTCTCCCCTTTTACTTGAACATACATTTTATTATGATTTGCATTTGATTATAATTAGTAATTATAATCAATTTAAGAAAATTGATGACAATTTATAATAGTTAACAACTAAAAATTTATGCTTTTCAAATTTTGAATCAACATACCTTTACTAAGGTAATTAAATTTGGCAAGATTTAACACCCCTTTTAATCACATATTTTAATAGAATTACTTTTAAAAGGTATCATTAATATAATTCAAGTGGTCCGTACAACATTCGAGTTAACACGGGTTTTCCCTAAAAAGCATTGTGCAAGCAGTTTGGAATTGGAAAGGTCACTGGATATGTATCAGAGAGGTTACGATATATTATTTAGTCGATTTATTGATATAACCATATAATTGAAAGGCTTCTTCCATCATTCGCCCATCCAATCGTTACAGGTAACCCGACTGATAAGTTCCTCTCCTTGGCTCTTTATTATTTACTAACAACCACTTGAGAAATTTCTCCTAACCTTAATCTAATCGTTGTTTTCATTCTCTTTTCTTCCCTATAGGAAGGCAAATTTATTTGGAAACCAATGTCTAAACGTCGTAGATTGGGAGTTAGGCAAGTCATAAAATGGGTGACTTACCTGACTCAGTGTTTGAAGATATTCTCTCTCGTCTTCCCCTCAAACAAGCCATTGCGGCATCCTCTCCTCCAAGCGTGGAGCCATATTCGGATGTCACTGCCCACTCTTGACTTTGACGAATATAACTTTAAAAAGGTTTCATCTCATTCTCACGTCTAAACGACGTAGCAGCGAGCAACTTAATAATATTAACATGCAGGTCAACAACACAGCCCTACGTTATTCCAAAGTTGAACATGTTGAGATAAATGATGAAACTCTTGAGTTCAAGATTGAAATTCCCTCTTGCATCTTCAACTGCAATACCACCATCACCACTTTAAAGCTCAGTGGAGTTAGAGTGACGTTTCCTTCTTTTGTTGATTTGCCTTCTCTTAAAGTGTTGCATTTGAGCTATGTTATCTTCCCAAATAAAAAAAAGCATCTACAATCTTCTTTTTATTGGTTGCCCTTTGCTTCAAGACTTGAAACTAACACATTGTGGCACAATTGAACACTTTTCTAAAGTACAAATAATTAAAGAAAGACTAGAAAATTTGGTGTCGGCTGATGTTTACTTCTATCCATTTGCTATGGAATCTCTCTCTAATGTTACATCGCTACCGATCGATACGGTATGATACTCTGTGTGTGTGTCTTATTATGTCGACAAGTTTTTAAATTATTTCTTTTTATTCTCAGATTTGATAATTCAATTAATTTGATTAGTTATAGAAAGCAATTGAAGGTATATGTGAATAATCTGAAGCACTGAATGAATAGTGCTCAGCCATTGCATTGTATTTATACAACCTTTACACAATTCTAGAAACTGTACAGTTGTAACAGAACCTATTAGAATCAGACATGTATACAATAATGCTAACTAATCAATAATGAATATACAAGAATGCCCTGCTCTACTATGTTCTTACACTCCCCCTCAAACGAGAGGGTGGCACTACCAAACCGAGTTTGTTCTTCAAAAACTGAAATTGAAGTTGAGGCAAAGGTTTAGTAGTCAAGCAATCTGCAACTTGGAGACTTGATGGAAGGAATGTATCTAATATCAATCAAACCATCTTTAACAAGATCGCTAATAAAATGTACATCTATCTCAATATGTTTACTCCTAGCATGCTGAACAGGATTGGAAGCCAAAGCTTTTGCACTCAAATTATCACACCATATCATAGAGGGTCGTTTGAGATCCAAACCAATTTCATTCAATAATGAATTCAACCATTTTATCTTAGCTGAACCATCAGCAAGTGAACAATACTCTGACTCAGAACTTGATCTGGAAACTACTCTATGTTTTCTAGAGGACCAAGAAATCAAAGTATTATCCAAGAACACACACATTCCAGCCATTGAACGTCTGTCATCAGGATCACAAGCCCAATAAGCATCTGTGTAAGTAATTAATTGTGACTGTTTGATAGGCTTGATAAATAAACCTAGACTGAAGATGCCCTTTAGATAATGAAAAATTTGTTTAACAGCCTTAAAATGACCTATCCTTGGCTGAGACAAAAAATTGACTAAGTTTATTCACAGCAAATGAAATGTCAGGACAAGTTGTAGTAAGGTACTGCAATGGCCCAATTGCTTTTCTATACTCAGTTGGATTACTCAAAAGTTCACCATCATTCATAGAAATTATTCTACCAGTCACCATCAGAGTAGCTACAGGGGCACAATCAATCATACCAAATTTGTTCAACAAGTCTATAATATATTTAGCCTAATTCAAATATTTTCCCTAACTATCTCAATATACTTCTATCCCAAGGAAATAATACAAGGGACCAAGGTCCTTCAAGGAGAAAATTTGATTAAACTCCACAAATTTGTTAACATATACGGAGCTATTACCAGTGATCAGAATATCATCGACATAGATGATTATAAAAATGGTAAAATTGTACGTCTAAAGTATGAATAGAGATATATCACTTTTAAGATTGCGGAAACCTCAATTAAACAATGTATACCTTAGACGATCAAACCAGGCACTGGGAGCTTGCCGGAGACCATATAGTGCTTTGATTAGCTTGCACACATGCGTAGGCTTCTTCTTATCCACGAACCTTTCAGGCTGATGCATGAAGACCTCTTCATGCAAAAATTCATTCAAAAACACGTTATTTACATCCAACTGATGAACTTCCCATTTAAAAGTGACGACAATGGTCAAGATTACTCGAATTGTAGTTGCTTTCACAACTGGGCTATAGGTCTCACTGAAATTGACGCTTGGTGTTTGCTAAAAGCCCTTTGCGACTAGCCTCACTTTATGCTTTAAGATCGATCCATCTGCATGAAACTTGGTATTGAAACTTGGTATTCTCCATGTGCTTTGGCCTTCAAGCTCTGGTGTCTCCATCCTCAATCCACCTTGGTCTCCAATTTCTCCTTTGCTTGCCTGAAAATATTATCACAAAGAAACTTTTTCCAAGGCAAGTGAAGAATTTCATATATGAGATAAAATAATTCTATTTCTTACCCTTAAATTAGCAAAATACAAAGTGAGAGACATGCAATCCATAAACAATAAATACTATGCAAATGGAGGGTAAATGTGTGCAATTTAGATATAAAACACCCAAGAAAATCATATAACTATTGTGTCTTATCACTTTCTTTCCTTTACCCTGACGCTTCATGAAATGCATTCTCCATAAGCTTATGCTAACTCTACACTTTCCACCTCACAACATGCATCAAGAGGATTTCTTGGCTTGTAATGATGAAAAGGCTTAATGAATGACATGGAAAAATGAACCAAATTTAATTCAACACTTTATCATGCTTTCTATCATAAAGGAACTATAATAACAAGTTACAATTACACACATATCTCTTGGCATTTCTTTTGGCACATTTTATTTTCTTTATTTTTTTCTCTCTGTTTTTTTTGCCTTGATTTTGCCTATTTACATTGTGTGAATAGCTTCTACTTATTTGCTTCTTTTTTCTTCTTCTATTTTTTTTGTTCTCTTTTTTTTTTCTTTTCTTGTGCCCCCTTCACATTGCCATTCATAATATCAATATGCAACATAAAAATAATCTTCCAAACAAGATAGTCCACATATAAGAGTGTCAAATCAAATTTGGGTGACTCAAAATGAAAGTGTAAGCTCAAAAGGGGTAACAAATGGGATGATATTATATAATGGCTTGTGTATAGGATATGGGGTTGAACATGAATGCCTCTATCCTCTACATGATGATTCAAGTGCATTTAGGCTTCAAGTGAAAGATAACTAGGTTCTAGAGAGATGCAAATGGATGAAGGTTGATCTGACACCATATTTACATGGTTTTCTTGAGTGTTTTCTAACTAAATTGCACACTTTTACCCTAATTATGCATTGTAATTAGAGTCTTGGGATTACATGTTCCATACTTTGCATTTTGCTAATTTAAGGGGTAAAATAGGATTATTTTCTCTCCTTTATGAGATTGCTTCACTTCCCTTGGCAAAGTCCTTTTGTGATGTTTTCAAGAAATCAAAGGAGAAGATAGAGCCCATGATGGAGCACAAATGAAGACACTGGGGCATCAAGGCACATTCACATGGAGAATAGTGTTCTGGAAGCTGAGGTCGCGACTTGGACCTGTGAGGTCACGACCTAGGAAATTTAATGAAGCTGTGCGTTTTAAAGTAGAATCGAGCCTATAATGTTCTTCTGTGAAGTCAGGTCACAACTTGGAGACCTGAGGTCACGACCTGAGTGTATAATTTGTAGGTTACATTTTAAAGTAAGGTTCCTGAATCGCCTATATAAGGAAGAGGTTACCATCATTCAGGGGGGCCCTGGCTTGTTAGATTTCGCAGACAGCAGCCGTGAAACCCTAAGTTCCAAATTCCTCTCCACTCCTTAACCTTACCTTAAAAACCCTAGCCTCCATCCATCAATTCCTACCCTATCCATCCACCAAACCACCATCTTCCTCATCAAACCACCGTATCTCACATGGATTCAAAGATTAAATACGATTGTAGGAGATCTAAAGCCATGAAAGGCTAAAACCCTTAGCCTCTCAGTGATGGAAGATGAAGCTTGAGCTTCAAGTAACAACCAAGGGAGTAGCTTTCAATCTGAATCTCTTCTCTTAATCTCTTGTGGGGTTTTCCTACATCTAAGACTTTTACATAGATGTTGGGATTGTTGATTACGATTGTAATTAATAATATTTAGATTGATTTTTGCATTTGGATTGATGTTTGAATTTTGGGATTATTTTTATATTGAAGTTAAAGAATTTTGTGTGTCAGTCTAATTGTTATGATTGTGATTGATTTCCCTTTCACGCATTACCTTGGACTGTTGATTGACCGTTCAAGATTCATTCATTCATTCATCTTTTCACGTGCACTATAAGGGGTTTTAACAACGATTTAATTGATGATTAATTAGCCTTGGATCCAAGGAAGGTTTTCCATTAATTAAACTGTTGGACCCAAGCGATTGCTTAGGGTTTTTAATTAAACTTAGAGATTTAAAACTCCCACTATCTTTTGAGAGAGTGAGGATAGCTGAGCGACCATCACTAAGGGACTAGTCTATCATATTATCTTTTCAGCCAAAATCATCTTCTAAAGCCTAAACACCAAAAATATTTTCCTTTATTAATAGATTTGCACGGTCAAAACCCCTTTTACCGTTTTCACTTTGTCACTTTTGAAAATTAGTTTCTAAGAATTTCAATTTGCTCTCCTCGAGAAGAACGATTGCTTGCCCCTATACTACATTATTGTGGTGCAATCATTATAACAGACTGAATTAGGTGACAGTCTCGGTCCGATTAAGGGTCTCAACAAATTTTTGAAATCATGTTGGAAGCTCAAATTCTCACAATAGGTTCTTCCTAAAGCTATACAAATGGTATCAAGACCAATTCTTAAGCTGCACCTAGCAAAGCCAGTTTCCCAAGATCCCCAAGTTTGTTTCTCAAGATACATGGAATGAAAACCCATGTCTCAATGCTCAAATTAGTCCAACACTTGCAGCAATCAATTGCCATTGATTAAGCTTCAAAATTTTCAAAAATATATCCCTTAATGTTAAGCCAAAAATGGTGATTATGATAAAAACACAATTCACATTATTTATCAAAATTAACCAAGCATTCATTCATGTAGTGCATCATGTTTCCTATAGGCATTCATATATCACTAAAGAACACATCCACCCCTACATTAAAACTATGCAATGCCCTCATTGCAACCTAAAGAAGCAATACATAACAACAAGACAAAGCATCATCAATGCATGTAGTAAGAGAGATTAAAATCATGCTAAGGTCACATATAGGGTAATGAAAGACCACGGGAGATCAAGGAAAAGAGAGTGTATCATGCAATGAGCCTAGGTGAGCATTTATTCCTATTTTCTACTAGAATGTCCCTCCCCCACACTTGTTTTATGCACTCAATTCAAAATGAGATCAACAAGGCAAATCAATAAGTCAAGTGAAGGAAAGAGACAACTTTAGAATAGAATCTCTTAAGAGCCTTATAATAGAAATTTTCATCTTGGATGATGAACATGTAGTGAGCCAAGCTAACCGTGACAATAAAACCGTAAAAAATTAGTGGTGGCTCAGGATCAATAGGTAAGGGCTCCAAGATAAATGGAATCTCATTAGCAACATGAAGCCCTGATCCTCCCTCTTCCTGTAATAAGGTGTCAAAGCAAGGCAAAACACACTCCACATAAGTTATGGAAGAATATGACAATAAATCTGGAGGAAGATCACAAGAAAGGACTTCATGAGTCTTAGTATGTGCTTTAGCAAGCAAAGGTGTGTCAAGAGTCAAATAAGAAGGACATGATGTAATTTACAACGCAGTGGACTCAAGATAACAGTGGACAAAGTCAACATGCACAAAATTTCCCAAGTAATGCATCAAATCACAAGGCAAAAGTAGCTTGCCAATTTGGGGTGCACATGACACAATGACAAGTAGCATGGGATACTCATTGGAAATAGTAACACTGACATCATGCTTACTTTCTAAAACAAGAGGCATATGACATACAATTTCTCAAGATGGATCCTCAAGTTAATTTGATGGTCATCATTGCCTAAATCAAGAGGTAAATCACATGAAAAAGACTTTGTAATGCATGAAAATATATGTGGAACAACTTCAGAACAAGTATGAGACAAATCATCATGCAACAATGAATCATTAGTGAGAAAGTTTTCAGTAGAAGATTTAACTAACACCTTAGAACAATGAGATTCAACATCAAGAATAGGTAGAGTCTTAGTCATGGCATGATTGGAAGAAATTTCATGTGTATCACAAGCAAGCATAGGACTATCTACAACATGCAAAGGTGAAGAAGAGTGAGAGTCCAAGACGGAATCATCATCCTTTGACGTAGTCTCTACACTTGACACATGTTCATTCAAAACAAGTGGACTAGATTAAGAAGGGTTGACAACATTAAGCTCTAGTTGACAAGGAGATTCAACTATGATTTCTTCATCCACCCTCCCTTCTCTTGTATCAGGATCACAAGAAGGAGCTACAACAAGCTCTACTTCAACAAGAAGAGGTTCCAATTCATTGCAAACATCATGAGACTCATGCC
>JBAGKO010020105.1:0-11157 GCA_037177275.1 Acacia concinna | reverse complement strand
TGAAAGTTTTAATTGTAATATATGGCATGCGAAGGAAAAAATACATTGTCAATACAGGAAGATATAGTTGTAAATATGGGTAGCAATAGTTGTTAATAACAACTTTTTGTATAGGTTGACAGTTGTCATCATCAGTGTGTCTGAAAAGAATCTGATGTTGATCTCATTGCTCACAAGGTATGCGGACTTGTAAGAATCCTAATCCAAGCTTAGTATTGTTGTGGCTTTGGCATTTTTTTGGAAAGTACATCTCATTCTCACTTTTTTCTTTTTGTTGTAAATGTCATTAGAAATAGTTGTGGTTTATTGTTGTTTGGGAGTGGGTTCCAAAAGTTTGATATCTTTTTTATTAATTTATAGTTTTTTCTCATAAGTAGTCGGCATTAATCATCATTAGGTTTGTGGTGTTAGAATAACTGATGTATTGTTTGAAAAATTTGTCAATAGAACTTGCAAGAATCTTAATCCGAGCTTATTATCTTGGTGGAGGTGGAATGATTTGGTTGGTGCATATTACACTCTTGTCTCTTTAAGTATAAATGTCTTTTGAGATGTAGTATAGTTAGATATAGACCTTATGTTTTTTGAATTGGTCTGTGACAATGTGTAGCAGGTATGTTGTAATTACGCCAATGTTTTTTAGATCCAACTATCATTTATGTTGCTTTTATATTTTTATGTAAATGTAGTTGTTAGACGTAGGACATCAACTTGTCAAAACAAGCCCATGGAGTTGTTAGTACATGCTCATGGAGTTCTCAGTGGCAACACCTAATTGTATCTATATATGTTGCTTTCCTTCATATGTTGTGGTCGATTTGCATGCTATGAACAACTTAAAATATCGTAGTATATATGAATATATACTCCGCCTATGAATTACATATTACTATGATTTATTACATTAGGCTACAAATTGAAGTTATAGTTGTTAATTGCAGCACATTGAATTGTTAATGGGTGCCCATGGATTAGTCAGTGGAATTGAGACTCAATCCTCTTTTTTTTTTGGTCAACTTGCAAGATAAAGTTGTCATTAACAACTATTGGTGCCTATAGTGACAACTACATCTATGCCTATTGACAAAATTTTCTAATAATACATTAGTTATTCCAACAACACAACATTCACCCAATGGTGATTAATGCCGACTACTTATGAGAAAAAACTATAAATTAACAAAAAAAACATATCAAACTTTTGGAACCCACCCCTAAACAACAATAAACCACAACTATTTCTAATGACATTTACAACTAAAAAAAAAAGAAATAAAGTGAGAATGAGATGCACTTTCCAAAAAAATTCCAAAGCCACAACAATACTAAGCTTGGATTAGGATTCTTGCAAGTCCGCATATCTTGTGAGCAATGATATCAACATCAGATTCTTTATAGACGCACCAATGATGACCACTATCAACCTGTACAAAAAGTTATCATTAACAACTATCGATGCCTGTATTGACAACTATATCTTCCTATACAAAAAAGTTGTCATTAACAACTATCGTTGCTTGTATTGACAACTATATCTTCCCGTATTAACAACTCATTTTTTCCTTTGCATGCCATCTATTATAATTAGAACTTTCACCCCCTCATCTTCATTAATCCACCCATCTATATCAGAAACAGAGCACACTAAACCTAAAAATAGAGTTGTCCAACTCCAACGGTGATGAAATTCAAGCTCTCCAACTCTGATGATGACAACACTCAAGCTCTTGGACTCCACGGCAACTCCAATGCTCTCGCAACCCACCAACTCTAGAACTCTAACGTCTTCACAACCCATAAGCCTCTTACATTCTCACTTGGGTACTATGGAAGTTGAATTGAAATAAAGAGGTAGGGATGGGTAGAGAGAAAGAGAGAGATGGCATACATGAGAGAGTGGTTGAAGGGGGAGAGAGAGAGAGAGATGGCGTACGTACATGAGAAGTGGCTAAAGGACAATAAAGACATTTGACCTTTAGAATTAATTGCAAAAAAGTCCCATGAGACTATTTGATCATATTTTTTGTTGGTCGGGACTTAATTGCAATTCTTCCTAAATTTTTTGCCAAAACCGTTAAATCCAACTATCTTTTAATTATTACAATAAGGAAATTAATCTTTTAGCTCATAAAGTTTTGACTCACATATAACTGAGTCTCTAAACTTTTGACTCATCATTTTCAACTCAATCCCTAATGTTTCTTAGTCATCTTATATGGCAAAAAAAATTATAATACTGCTAAATTTTTTTTTCGATACATGATGAAAGCTAAGAAACAAACAGAAACACAAATACTATTGCTAGCCCAGTTCCACGTGAACCAAGTCAATGTCAAACCTATCTACCAAATAGAATCCAAGCTCCATATTAAGTGTCATTTTCGCAAGGTTTTCTACAACCAAGTTTAGGTTCCTTGGGATGTGACAAATCTCTACCTATCAACTATACTCCATTAAACTTCGAATCTCCAACACTAAGCTTCGTTGCATGTGTAACTCGATACATCCTTCTTGACAAGTCTCCAGGCGTCAAGATAGTCCGTGAATAGAACCACTTGCCTTATACCCATGTCCCACCAATGTCCCAAGATTGCTTTAAACCAGTTAAGCAGCTCATAGCTCACTACTTAAAAATCCCCCCTGCTGAACTCTTATCATGAATCCCCTATAAAAGTTACCTTGTGGGTCCCATATGCCTCTTCCACAAGTTGTTGAGCAGAGAAATTCCGAGAATGCACCATCCATAGAAAGTTTATAATAACATGAGGGGATTGTTGCTAAGTGAGCCTCAGGAATTTCATGACTCCCTTGCAAGTTCACATTATGGCACCGCTTATTGTTTTTTCGTATGGAATCAGTTGTGACGGCTACACGAATCTTCAAAGAACTAAGATATGCATTAAGCCCTTCAAAAATCTTTTCATTTCTTAATTTCTATAGCAACCAACACGACATGACAAAAAATTCTGCCCATTTAGTATCCTCCACAGAACCAACTGGTTTAAACAAATTTAAAGTACATCATTCTCATAAATATGTATTAAAGAACTTTACCATGTACTTGCCATGAATTATGTTCTTCCAGAAACTTTTAGTTCTTGGACGATCCTTTAATAAGTGTTCCATACTCTCTCCACATACTACACAAGTAACATCTTCTGCCATTCTACGTTGTACTCTTAATGCATTTGTTAATAACATGTTATGCAATATGGCCCATAAACAGGTCTTACATCGTTGTGGAACTTTTAATTTACACACCTTATTCTAAATTGAAGAAGGACGAGAGTTATCATTATGGATCAATTTGTATGCTGATTTCACCGAATAGCACCCATGAGACTCAAGTTTCCATCTTATTTCATCTCGCCCATCCTCAAGTGTAATCTTCTCAATGCGTTTATCCAATAAATTCCAGTTGTTTTTTATACCGTTTCAAATTCTGGATTCAGGTCTTGATTTGTTGATTTGAGGCATAAGATCAACACCACATTTATACTCACTTCTAATCACCTTGGCCCAAAGCTTGTCTTTTTTCTTTATAAGGCCCCAGCCACCCTTTAAACATAATGCTTGATTTTGCATTTTCATATGACGTAAGCGTAGTCCATCTTTTCTTTTCTCTTTACAGATTACGTCCCAAACTACAATGAGTTTTCTTCTTTTCTGTTGTAGAGCCCCACAAGAATCTCCTTACTTTACTTTCAACCTCTTCGCGTATCGTGGCCGGCAAAATTGCAGTTTGCATAGGATAAATAGATATAGCATTGATGACTGAGGACACCAAAGTATGTCTACCTGTTAATGCTAGATGATTCGTCTTCCAATTGCTGAGTCTCACTTTTATCTTATCTATAGCATATTGATATGTATCCTTAGTAACTCTGATGATGTAAGGGAACCCCCAAATATTTTCTTAAATCCGCCATTAGAGTAAATTCCAAAAGCCCACTTAACTGTTGGACTCGGGTATGATTAACATTTTGAGAGAAGAAAATTCTAGTTTTTGCATTACTCACCTTTTGTCTTGAAGTATGACAAAATCTATTCATATATCATTGAATCACCTCTACTTGATCCATTGAAGTTTTTGACAATAATACAAAATCATCTGTAAAGAATAAATGGGACCGTGGAGGGCCATCTTTGCAAATATTATATTTTTATGTCCATGTGATAAAAGTGCACGCATATGCACCCAATAATTGGATTTTTTTGGCCCCACATGTTACCGATCGACGAAAGTACTCTTTCTCAACTATCAATTGATGAAAAAAATTAGTGCTGGGGCGTAAAATCTTTTAAATGATTTGTTATTAAATTTTAGATTTTGAAAATATATATAATACTTAGGGAAAATTTTAAAAAAAGACAAGGGAAATAGGAAAATTCCAATTCATAGTAGCGAAATCGAAAAATCCTAAATAAGTCTTTCTGTACTTTTTTTTTACATAATTATGAAAATGTCACTGAATTTTTAACAATACGAGTATCGTAATTCACAACAATAGTACCTCAATTAACAACATCAGCACAAACAACTCATAGCATAAATACGTAATACCTAAATGCTTATGGTGTTGTTAATTTAAAATACTCGTATTGTGAATTATGATATTCTTGATGTTAATAATTCAATGGCATTTTCGTAATTATGCAAAAAATAAAAAAACTGATTTAAGATTTTCTGATTTCGTTATTCTGAATTAAGATTTCTTTATTTTCCTTGTATTTTTTTTTAGAATTTTTTCCTAATATTTATGTAATACATTTATAGTATAACAAAACTAATCTTATTAACAGTTAAAACGAAAGTATATAGAAAAAAATATCAGAAAATATCACTTGAGTTTTAAAATTTTAAATCAATAATTTTCTACTAGTTAATACATATACTCTTATAATCAATTATTAAGACTAATTTACGATTTTAAAATTTAAATGATATTTTTTTCTATTTTTCTCAAGTATTTATTATAATATCGGTTCTCATCTAAACCATAGGATAATAGTAGTAACATTTTACCATATCTTTTGACTTTAATCCGGTCAAAAGAAAAAATCTGTCGAATTCAAGCCATAGATGTACTTTTTTCTTGTTTTTTTTATCTGAAGCCATGGATGTACTTGACGTTTGTGGTTTAGCGAGTACTGTCTAGTCACAGTAACGATGCTATCAGTATTTGTGTGTGTTTGTTTTGGCGTTTTGGGCTCTGATAAACACGATGAGAAAACGATTGCGGGTAGAGGAAATTTCTAAGTGTTTGGATAGGGGATGGGGTAAGTCGCTCCAATGGCCAAATTGTGACAGTTTCCATAAGCATGCTTTTTATCCGATTCAGGTGGGATGTTTGGGGACTTTTTTTTTATTTTAATTTTCTGTTATTATTTACTCTCTTTAATTTTAATTATAAGATCCAATTTATTTTTTAGAGATATTAAGAAAATCAAAAGAGTCAACTAGATCTTATAATTAAGATCGGAGATAGTATAAATATCACACATCTTTTATATGTAATAAGACTCTTTCAGATCCTAATTATAAGACCCAATTGATTTTTTTTAGAGAGATTACAGAAGTCAAAATAATCAACTAAATCTTATAATTTACACCAGAATTAGTATAAATATCACACATCCTTTACATGTAATAAAACTCCCTTGAGTTCTAATTATAAGACCCAGTTGATTTTTTGGAGATATTAAGGAAGCCAAAAAAGTCAACTAGGTCTTCTAATTATGACCGGAGATATTATAAATATCACACTATAAGATCATATAATAAGGCTTCTTCTAGTCCTAATTATAAGACATAGTTGGTTTTTTTTTTTTAGAGATTAAGAGAGTCAAAAGAGTCAACTAGGTCTTATAATTATGATTGTGGTAGTATAAATATCACAATATATTTAAATATATGTGTGTGTGATCTATATAATATGATTCATACCTTTTTTAATCATTTACCACCAAAAGTTACTTTTACAAAATTTAAATCAAACAAGTTTTACTTTTGCATAAGTAACTTAAAAGTAACTTCTACAATCTTTATTCCAAACACAAATCAAATTACTCAATTTTATTTTTACCCAATCTTACTTTTATTCAATATTACTTTTTCAAAAGTACCAATTGCAATCTTTAATCCAAACACACCCAATATCTCGTAATCTAAATATATCCTTATAACATCTGCTACACATAAGATATCTTTTCAAGTATTTAAATCAACTTTAGTAATTTATATTTGTCCAATCTCAACAATACTATTATTTCATTTTCTAGAAAATTTTGACTTGGATTATATTCTTTTTAAAAATATAATTTACCTAAAACAATTTTTATTTTATTGTTGTTAACACTAAATACTTAACATTGAATTCTCTAGACACTCTAAACTCTTATTAAGTTCATATATTAATTATTTAATTAATTAAAAATTAGGATGTTACAGTATTGACATCCATTTGATTCTTTGTTATACCATCACCAGAGAGGGAGGGGGAGGGGGAAGAGTGTTAACAGACATCTTACTTTATTGTTTATTTTTCTAAAGTTTTGACACTAATACCCATTACTAAAATAGGTGGAATACTAAGTCAAAAGTCAGTAAGTTAGACTGTTGAAGGAGTAAAAATTTTAGCATTATCAAAATGATATTATAATTTTTTAAAAACAATTGATTCTTTTTTTAAGAAAATATAGGGAGAATTGCAATTTAGTCCCAATGAAGGAACTTTACGACAAAATGGTCCCGCGAAATCGCATAATTACAAAAAAGTCCCATAAAGTTGTCAATACATCACATAGAATTGTTAATGACAACAAAATGTTTAAAAAATTTTATTGTCATTAACAACTCTATGTGGTGTATTGACAACTTTGGGACTTTTTCGCAATTTCACAATTTCACGGGACTATTTTATCATAAAGTCTGTTGGCTGGGACCAAAACACAATTTTTCCAAAAATAAATGACTTGAGTCAATGCCAGGATGGACTTGTTTGCCAATTGGTTTGTTTGTTTTTGAGTTGAATCGGCATATTTGGGTTTCACAATCTTTATTTTTTCAAGTAAATTAAGTGGAAAAAATATAGTCATTAATTTGTCCTAAAAGGCCAAGACTTTGGGATCCAACTTCTCTCCTTTGATACTCTCGTCCTTGGTCACTCCTTTACCCAAAATGCCACCATTTTCAATTTAAATTGGGAGGGTGATGTTCCCTTTTTTTTTTTGGCAAAATAACATTCAAACTTTAAAATATCTTTTTAGTAGCATTATGTAGCATAAAATAACTTTTTTAGGATCACCCAATATCTGACAAGATGATCCTAAATTATTTTTCCCATTGCAATAAGAAGCCTTGAACATATTTTTCTAATAGCAATGAGCACAATAAATGTAGAATACGGAGTGTTGAATGAGCTAAAATTTAGTTTAAGATATGACATGTTACTAAAAAAAAATTTAGGATGCTGCTTGTCAGATACTAAGTAGTACTAAGAATTATATTTGGTACATGGTGCACAAAAAATTATTGTAGGGTACTAAATGCTACTAAAAAAATACTAGGACTTGAATGTTATATTTTTTTTAAAAAAAAATGGGAACACCCTCTCAATTTACACCTAAAACGGTGTCATTTTAGGTAAGGGAGAGGCCAAGGACAAGAATAGCAGAGGTATGAAACTTCTTCTCTCTCTGTTTTTTTTTTGTGAAAAGAGTTAAAACCCCATGTGTTACACTACTCTTTCCCTCTAATAGACAGTCCCTAGATTATCCTCCATCAATATTTCAGCAACCGCTTCTAGAGGTGTAGTCCAAATGTTCCTCTTGCTGGTTAACGAAGGACACAAACTTGCCAACCGATCCACACATATGTTTCCTTCTCTATAAACATGAGTGAGCTTAACTTGCCAATTCCTATTGAGTAGTTCCTGAATTTGTCTGGGCAAGAGGAAATGAGCCTTAACTTGTTGGGTTTGATTCAGTTCATCAATAACTTGTTTTACACTACATTCAACCACAATTTTCTTAATAGCTACATCTCCCAATAGAGTCCAAGGCCTTCAAACAGTCCCCATATCTCTGTAGATTGACTATTGCAATAGTTTAGTCTAATGGAAAAACTACTTAACCATTCCCCACAATCTCCCCTTATTACTCCTTCACATCTAGAGAATCCCCAACTTGTTGCCATGCCATCTACATTCACCTTACACCATCCTCATTGGGGTAGTCTCCAACATATTTTAATCACCTTAGTACTTCATCCATTTATCCCTCCTTCTCCACTGGGTTTACAATTGCTAAGATACTTTCTAATCCAATTTCCAATATCTCTGGGGAGTTGAATATCACTTTCATGTATTTGTAAATTTCTCCACTTCCATATCTGCCAACATCCCACCGCGGATATTTTCGACCCTTGCGTGTCTCCAGCTAGACAGGTGTGTTTGTCGAGGTTTTGATTCAGCCAATTATTCCATTTTGCAATAAAAAATCCTGCATGTTGGGTGTTTGGTACTAGATGTTTCCATGTATTGCTTGCATAAGGGCAATCTCAAAGTGTATGTAGGATGGCTACCTCTGCACTTTGATAGATTTCCCATATATTTGATCCTTCATTCTAGCGACTTGTGATACTTTTTGTGGCCAGTCTGTTGTGTCTTGCTTGCCACATAAACATACGAATGCACTCAAGTGTCTTTTGTTAGATCCTATGTTTTGATGATAACTAAACTTAGAATGATTTAAAAAGTGTATTAAATTGTATTAAACTAAAGGAAAATTACTTGAGCAAGTGGACTTGAGTAATATCCATTTAGTAAGTATGATAAAAGAATTTTGAAACTAATTCAAAATGTTTGCTGGTATTCCAGCCTTGAGGTTTCATGAGAATCTCGAGATTTGCTAACCTTGCCATAACTGAAAGATTTTGCAACAAACATTGCCATAATAGTAAAATTTTGCAACAAACCTTACTGAGAGCAAGGAATGACCAAAACCTCAAGGTTAATCATTAACCTCGAAGTTACAGTCTTCTTCTTTCTGAGGCAAGGTTTTGAACAAACCTTACCATTGGTGTAAGATTTGGTCAAAACCTTGCAGTTGGAAAGGTTGAGCCATAACCTTGAGGGTGAATGGTAACTTTAAGGTTATTGGACTCTTGCCATAACTGCAAGGTTTGTAAAAAACCTTGCTGAGGCAGTAAGGTTGGGCCAAAATCTTGTCGTTGGCAAAATTTAACCTAAACTTCGAGGGTGAGATGTAACCTCGAGGTTACAGGTCCTTCTAGCAACGACAAGATTTTCCTAAAACCTTTTTGACAAAAAAACGTTTTCCTAAAACATTGCTGTTAGAGCAACGTTTAGGTGAAACCTTGCAGTCTTGAGAAAATGGAAGAAGCCTCGAGGGTGGTCACTAGCCTCGAGGTTGGGACAAACCTTGGCAACCTAGCAAGGTTTCTTAGATACCTTTCTTTATATTTCAAAACTTTACAAGTAGGCTAACATCAAAGAAGCCTCGAGGTTATTCATTGACCTCGAGGATGGTAAGATATTTTAAATTTAATATTTTCACATGCTTTGAATTTCTTCTTAACAAAAACCCGAAACCTCAAGGGATGATTTTAACCTCAAGAGTATAAGCATACTATGTACTATAATTTCTAGAGAGTAACTTTGAGTTAAGATTTATTCCTCAAAAGTGTGATCTAATATGCTTGAAACCTTAAGGTTATTTCCAAACCTCAAGGCAATTCCAATTTATAAAATCATCAAGGATACACTCTTCTACAACTTCATGTGTTAATTATTAGCCAAATCATCGAGAATACTAATTTTTAAAGATTATCTCGAGGAAATTTAAAAACCTCAAGGGAATTTCAAAATTTAAGTTTTCTAGAAAACAGAGCATTGTAGTGTAAACTTTTTAATCATTCAAGCTACTATTTTATTGATACCCACTTGTTTCTAACCTTGATAAATGACCTCCATTATGCATAAGAACATGTTACAAACTTCTCTAAGGACACACAAGCTTGATTCATCCAAAATGTTATTTGTGTCAGAAGCATTTAACACTTCACCAAATTTGGCATATCTCCACCTACCAACCTCCTTCTACTTCAATGGCTATATTTATTACTCAAAGGAGAAATTCATTGTGTCTCTCAACAGAAACAACCTAGAGGAATGATGAGAACCAACGGCTACAAACTAAACTCCAACGAACATCAATTCCCCAGACAATATAAATGCTCGAACATTAATGACGGCAACAACTAACAAACGACTAAAAGTGAAAACTTGCTAAGAGTGTTGCATTCATTATTGTCATAAATTCACTATTATTCTTTAGTATTTATCATTCAACTCTTTTGAGAAAGTATTTATTAGATTCTGAAATTCGTTGTGTGATACTTAAAATAGAGGGACTTTGAGTAGGGATTTGGATTGTAACTTGTAAAGGGGAGTGAACTCTTAAAGTGTCAATCGAGTATGTATTGTGGCACCAAGAGCCCCATTGAAATCTTGAAGGATAGTAGAACTCAATGAATACTAATAACTGGACATAGGTCGTGAGTTTTAATCGAACCAATATAAGTGTGTGTGTGTGTGTGTGTGTGTGTGTGTGTGTGTGTCTTGCACCTTTAAAACCTTTTATAACACCCCATTCATTCCCCCTCTTGAATGTAAGGCTTGCCTCATCATCTTTAGCTTCCAAATAGAAGTCCACTTTCTAGAGGTGTCCATTTCTACTTCCTTCCTTTTAATCCAGTCGTAGGCACTTTTTGTTGTAAATGTGTCATCACCTGTTAGCTTTTGTCGGATAGTATCCTTTTCCTTTTTTACGCATGGTGGGGCCTGATGATTTCTATGACATGATCTGGAAGTATATCTGACAATTGCCTTAGATCCTATTCCTCACTCTCTCTTATTAGTTGTTTACTGTAAGGGTTCGGTGTATGTTCACTATCTCGCTTGTTAATTCAATTAGAGGAGGTAGGTTTTCCAGCCATCTGTCGAACCATACATTTGTATTTCTACCATCTCTTGTAAGAATCGGCTGTTCACCCAAGAGGGGGTGAATTGGGTGTACAATAAAACCTTATATATTTTGAAAATCTTTTCGCATGTTAGCTAAAGCTCAGAGTAT
>JBAGKO010020084.1:0-11157 GCA_037177275.1 Acacia concinna | reverse complement strand
AATACTATAGGGAAGGGAGAGAAAGTTGTGGAAAATGAAGACGGTAAACAAGTGAAAACTGAACCAAGGGCTCCAACATACACTGAGTTTAATATGTTTATAGAAGAATATTACAAGAAGAAAGAAGAGGAGAAAAACCAAAAAAATGAGAAGCCAAAGGGGAAGGGGAAGAGGAAGAGGACCGATGCTAATGAGAACAAATCCTTGATTGAAGTTCAACAGATTATGAGAAATGGGAGGAATACAGTGAACGAGTTAGGGAAGCAAAAGGGTTGAGAGCCAGGAAGAAGTACATTCTGTCTTTCTTGACGAGATGCGCACCAAATCAGTTCATGGCAGTATGCAAGGAACTGAAGGAGAGGCCAGAAGTTATGACAAGGCTTCAGAGGATAGGATTCGCTAAATTAGTGAACATTAGCACCCCAAAAATTAACGGTCACTTATACGTTAAGTTCATGGAATGTTTTGATACTCAAAGTAATAAAATTTCAATAAGAGGAGTTACTTGAGCTATAGGACCTGAAGATGTGGCCGAAATGATCGATCTAACTACTGGGGGTAAGGACATTGAGATTGCAGAAGTAGATGATACACATGCTGGTTTTCAAGATTTGGGGGGTTTCTATAAAAATACACGTTACCAGAAACTAGGACAACGATTGATGGGGAAGGTTGAGGATGATTTTGAGTTGATATTTGTTTATTCACATTGGGGACCCTTTTGTCTCCAAGTGCCAGTATTTATGTAAGCGATCGTTTGTTGAAGGTGCTCACACTAACGAGGGGCGCACTTAGAGAGTTTGATTGGTGTTCATTCATTATAACAGAACTGTCTAAGGTGGTAGGTGAATTTAAGAAGGAATTACTGAAAGAGAAGTGTAAAGGGAGGAAGACGGTAGGAGGTTGTCTTTAGTTTTTGATGGTAAGTTGAAATGATTTAGTTGTTGAGTTACTGACAATTTTTCATGTCGGATTCCTAATTCTTGTCATTATGTTTTGTCTGCAGATTTTCTGCTTGCAAAATTTTCTCTTGGCTCAAATGAAAGCTTCTAAAGACCAAGATGCCATTACATTCTGGGATGATGCTATGGTGAAGAGAAAAGTAGCATTGGAGAAGGCCAGCAAAAAGGGGTTGCTGAATGGTCATTCGCGTGCAACCGTTAACCCAGAGAGATAGTTGACTGACTCGATAATTCGTGCGATTGATTGTTCTTTATTCTTTACTATCAGTTGTTCACTTTTGATCCTTTTCTGATTTTACAGCGAGTTCGGGCAGCATATACCAGATTGACAACTATGGTGGCCAAGGAATTGCTTGCAATTCAAAATCGGATGTCCTATCATAGTATCCATGAGGAAACATCAGTATAAGACCCTGACAGTAAGTTAGATGAGAAGAAAGAAGACAAGGATGATGAAATGTTAGACTAGGACCATGACACTAATGCAACATATGAGGATAGGGAAGTTGAAGTAAATGAAGCAAAGGAAGATGCTGACAGAAAAGGAAGAGAAACCGATGACTCTTTGGTTCAGAAACATGAAGGATTTGAAGGAGGTGATGAGGGTGATGTTGAAGGGGGAGAAAGCTAGATACAAGTGTGTAACACTGCCGTGAGAAGATCACAGCGGGTTATAACACCTAGTTGGCTGGTTCAATCTCCAAGGATTGACAATCAACGAAAGGCAAAGGGTGATGGTAAGAGGAGTAAGGATGAGAAAGACCTCCTATTTTAGCTGTGCACTACAAAGACTACTGGAGAAGAGGCTAGACAGTATGTGTGCCATAAGAGCTATGTTAGATGAGCACATTTTAAACATTTACATCATTCATCCTGACGACATTCTTATCTTTCTTTTCATGTATGAAGTATGTTAGCATTGACGGTTACTTTGTCAGAAGGTGGGAGCTGTACTGTCTTCTGCCTAGAGGATGGATTAATACCATTGTAAGACACTAATATACATTGAAACCAATATTGGTTTCTTCCAACCTTTGATTTTTTATGTGTATGCTCATTGTTTGTGTTAAATGCAGTTAATGACCATAGTTGTCAAGACCTTGGTTGAAGATTAAAAGGACAAGTATGGACGAGTGATTAGACACATATTTTCTTCTGAATTTATGTGCAAAATTATTAAAAATCCAGAAAAATGTTCATGGGAAGCTTATAAATCTCAAGTCCTTCTTGAAGAATTAGGCTACAATATTAGGGATTGTGACTTCATTTTTGGACCTACGGTTTTCATGAGCCATTAGTTTTGTTATGTGTTGGATATAAAAACCATGAAGTTCTATGCACTAGATTCAATAGTTGATACCCTGACATACTTCAGGAAGCAAAAATAGTTAGAAGAGGCAAGCAAAAGTGGTGCTAAACTGAAGGAGCCAAAGAAGAGAAAGGGGAAGAAGGTAGGGGGTCATTGACCCAAAGGAAATGATGACAAGGAAAATTGTAGAAACACTTGTTGTTAATTATTTCAATTCTTCAATGTCAATTGCTTATGAATACCTGTCACTAATATAAATGTTTGAATTGACCAACGAAAATGCTTCTCTGACAAGGTGCGTACTGTTAAACTATCATTGTTGGAGAATGAGGCAGAAATTGACAAAAATGTCACTTGGGCTAAGGTTCATGTCCAACACGACATGTGAGTTCATAACATTAGATTTCCATGATTTACCTTGTTGTGTGGCTTGTTGGCAAACATTTAATGCTATTCATATGCACATTGACTCCTGTGGTGTGTATATAATGTCATGGTTGCAAATGTGGGACGGTTTGGTTCATGATGATGATGGCTACACTATGCCACAATACTCATTTGAAGACTTGCATGAAATGAAGGTTGGTGTGTTGTGGTGGCTTGTCACTCATCCAAAGAACACCCACCGTGATAAAGTGCTGGCTTTGGTACAAGGGAAGAATGTGAGGAGGAGAGCCATATAGGACATAGTTCACTTCAACCATGTTTCTTTTGTTGCTGCCATTATGAACAAAGTTGCAATGTAAATAATGAACACTTCAGTTGATAGCAAATATACAAATGGGTTGCTAGACATTTTCTGAACCTTTTGTATGGAAATAGTTGAACTTCCTAACAATTACATTTCAATTGATATGGTTTTACAGTTGTGAATTGAGTACCAATGTGTGCAGGTTATGCCAATGACAACTCCATGTAATTGGTGATTGTCTTTCATTTGTTTTGAATAAGTGATCCTGACTTCATGTTGGAATTGTCAACTCAATAACATTGACAACTCCACGTAACTCCATTGAGAAGTCCATGTAACTCTAATAACAACTCCATTTAAGGCTAATAACAACTCAATCAAACGTATCTGACAACCCCATGTAATGCGTTTGACAACTCCATGTAACTTCATTGACAAGTCCATGAAATTCCATTGCCATCTTCAGGTAATCCTATCGACAACTCCATGTACCTCAAATGACAAGTTCATGTAAATCTAATAACAACTTCATGTAAGGAAACTGACAAGTCCATGTAGTGCTAATGACAGTTGAATGGAACGCAACTGACAACTCCATATAATGCGTTTGACAACTCCATATAATGAAAATAACAACTCCATGTAATACCATTGACAAGTCCATGTAATTCAAATTACAGCTCCATGTTATGCGTTTGACAACTCCATGTAATGAAAATGACAAGTCTATGTAAGACCATTAGCAAATCCATTTAATTCAAATTACATCTCCATGTAAATCCATTGACAACTCCATGTACGGAAAATGACAACCCAATGTAATGCGTTTGAAAACTCCATAGTGTAAAGAAAATGACAACTCCATGTCACTCCATTAACAAGTCCATGAAATTCCATTGCCAGCTTCAAGTAATTCCATTGACAGCTCCATGTAATGCGGTTGACAACTCCATGTAATGCAAATGACGACATTAGGTAATTCAAATAACAACTCCATGTAAAGCGAAAGACAAGTCCATGTAATGTTATTGACAAGTCCGTGTAAGGGAAATGACAACTCCATGTAATGCAAATAACAATTCCATGTAGTGCTAATGATAAGTCAATGTAACGCTACTGACAACTCCATGTAATGTAAATAATGACGTTGGGTAATTCAAATGACAACTCCATATAATACGTTTGACAACTCCATGAAAAGCGAAAGACAAGTCCATGTAACGTTATTGACAACTCTGTGTATGGGAAATGACAACTCCATGTAACTCCATTGACAAGTCCATGTAGTGCTAATGATAAGTCAATTTAATGCCACTAATAACTCCATGTAATGCAAATGACGACATCAAGTAATTCAAATGACAACTCCATGTAATGTGTTTGACAACTCAATGTAAACTGAAAGACAAGTCCATGTAACATAATTGACAAGTCCGTGTATGGGAAATGACAACTCCATGTTACTCCATTGACAAGTCTATGAAATTCCATTGCCATCTTTAGGTAATTCCATTGACAACTCCATGTAGTGAGGTTGACAACTTCATGTTATTCAAATGACAAGTCAATGTAATGCATTTGACAACTCTATGTAAGGAAATTAATAACTCCATGTAGTGCTAAGGACAACTCAATGTAACGCAACTGACAATTCCATGTAAGCAATGACGACAACAGGTAATTCTAATGACAACTCCATGTAACACTATTGATAACTTCATGTAATGCAAATGACGCCAACATGTAATTCATGACAAGTCCATGTAATTAAAATGACAACTCTATGTATTATGGTTGACAACCCCATGTAACGCAAATGACTAGTCCCTGTATTGCTAATGACAACTCCATGTGCTTGGTTATTGGATTTCGTTTGTTTTGAGAATGTGATCTTGATACAAGTGTGCAATTGACAACTCTATATAATACAAATGGCAACTCAATATGGATGCATTGACCACTTCATGTTGTGTAATTTACAAGTTCTTGTATTCGAATGACAACACCATGTAATGTATATCACAACTCCATGTAATTGAAATGTTTGGATTTTGTTAGTTTTGAACAAGCCACACCTTCATGTGATTGGTGATTGGATTTTGTTTGTTTTGAACAAGTGAACCTGATTTCATCTTGCAATGGACAACTCCATGTAGTGAAATTGACAACTCATTGTAGCCTCATTGACAACACAGTGTATTCTATGCTGAATAAGTCAATACTTGATAACGACTCTGTTAATGCAGAAACTTAACTTATATTGCAAATGACATGTAAAATCAAGTAATACGAAATATTTCATCGTTGGTGAATAAAACCAACATACATAACTACAATCAGGTGCTGACATTGACAACTTCAAGTGAATGTAATAACAATTGTATCTACCTTTGCTGACAAGTTGATGGCATATATTCACCACTAGAATTTATATAAGCATATAACCTTCCAAAAATAAGAGTTGGATATAGTATATTTTTATATCCATATCCAAATTTTATTTACAATTGGGAATCATGTATATTACTAGATACACATTGTCACAGACCCTTCCAAAAAACATAAGTTCTACATCTAGCTATACATATCTCAAAAGGCATTTACAAAAAGGGACAACAGTGTCATATGTTGTGCCAAAACAATTGTGATGCCACTATCCTAATCAGCTTGGATTAGGATTCTTGCAAGTTCTACAAATGTGACCAACCTCATTGCACCTCCCATAATGATAAACTCTTTTATCTTGAAATTGAGACTCAATCCTCCTCTTCTTTGGTCTTCCCATAAGCCTTCTTGTGGAAGGTGGCTCGAGTAATGTTTGTGTCAACATATCCGTGACTGTGAGAGTATCACCACGTGGTTGATCATGTGTTGGTACAGGCTTCATTAAAGCTGTATATATCTTTTCCTAGGTAGCGAGTTTGTAGCAATCTTCGACATACGTGTAGACACAACGATGAAGTAACTTCATGACAGCACATGCATGCGAACATGATATTCCACTCATCCGCCACTTCAAGCAAGTGCATGTGTGTGATATCATATTAACAGTTAATTTCACCACTCGATTGTTATGCACGATTGCAACATAAACCTAATCATCACCATAACACGCACACTCTATATTTTCAGTTGTATTCACTTCTTCTATTAGTTTCGCCTCAACATTAGGCCCAATGCCATTACTCCAATTCAGCATTAATTCTTTGCATGTAACCATCTTCTTTGCCAATCTTTCCCGATGTTCATGAATGAATACATCAACATTGTGCTTCTTCTCCCTCAAAATCCAAGTGTTGAATGATTTAGCAATATTTGTAGTTAATTTGTCCCATCTTTTGTGAGGAAATTTGCTTTGAGCCCATCTACCAACATCTCCTTCTACTTCAACCCATTGAGCTAACTCTGGAGAGAATGATTTTAGTTTGCCTATTGCAATATTGTATTCATGCTCATGCCTTAAATATGCAATTGTATCAAGCATCTTTAGTACATCCTCTTTGTTGTGGCTAGAAGTCCGAACCCTTCCTCTACTAATCTTTCGATACTCATAACTAAAATTTTCTATAACAAAATGCATGCTTGTCACCACCAAATATATTCTAGACAGCACTAATAATTCCAAGGTTTCTATCAAAGACAAATGTTATCTATAATGTTCCAATTATATCCTTCAAATTCTGGAGAAACCATTTCCATTTATCATGTGTTTCCCCACTAACAATAGCATAAGCTAATGGAAACAATTGATCATCCCCATCATAAGCATTAGTCAAAACCAATGTTTCCTTGTACGAACCACTTAGGTGACAACCATCAATATAGAGAATGCCTGGTACCTTTGTAAGAAGCCTTTAATCGAGCATCCAAAGGCAATAAACACCCTCTCAAATAGGTTATTCTCTAAGAATTCACATCGAGCAATTGTGTTCGGATCAGTCTCAACAAGCTGGTCACATATCCAAGGAATAGCAATGTATGAATCCTCTACACGACCATGTATTTCCCTCAATGCCTTTTCTTTTCCCCTGTACGCCTGAGTATAATTCAAACGCACCCCACAATCTCTATACATATAAGTTATAACCTTATTTGCCCTCTCTTCTATATTCCCTCTCAAGCTATCTACCATGATGGATGATGTTAATTTTGCTTTCTTTGAGTGACATACAAGTAGATTATCTTGTGCATGATATAAGTTCTCACCTTTCCATATTCTTATCGTTAGAAATGTAGTGTCTTTCCTTTCTCCTATTGAGTACGCTTCCATATACCATGGATAACCATCAACCATTTATCTCACAATGATCTTGTCTTTATTGTTTTTCATATACTTGTATGCAAACATTTGGGCAATGATATACTTGTACCATATTTGCTGAAGGGCAACCACATTGGTAAAAACTTGTCCCTCCCCGATTGTCAAATCCTTCTACTTTGTTGAGTTCATCTCAGGTCTTTCGATCAACATCCTTTTGACATTGCATGCCATGGAAGGTGAATCTTCATTCAAATGTTGTCTGAAACTCCATCCCAACATCCTGACAAGTTATCTAACCTGCAACAATTACATGTACAATATGTTATAAATCACAACTACAAAGCCCCTTCAACATAAGTTATTGTATTAAAGGAATTAATACTTACTCGTATTGGTCACCTCTTGAATCATCCCCTCTTGTCCCTAAATTATAATCTTTACTTTCTCCTTTATCCACATATAAATGCTCACTTTCTTTGTTGAAATTTATTAAATGTTCAACCCCTTTATCATCTAAGAGGTCCACAAATGTTGTTGAATCAAGTGACATTATAAATGTCATGCAAACTCTATCAAGCTCTTTTCCTACTATCGCTGATATCATTGTTTTCAAAACATCATGACTTGTGCCTTCTTTTATTATTCTCGATCTCATTGTAGCCCCCATATAAGTTGTATCACCGCCTTGATTAACTTCAAAC
Organism: Acacia concinna; assembly: GCA_037177275.1. NCBI lineage: Eukaryota > Viridiplantae > Streptophyta > Magnoliopsida > Fabales > Fabaceae > Acacia > Acacia concinna. The sequence goes on along the minus strand of JBAGKO010020084.1, from coordinate 3,233 downwards.
CTCCCCCAATATAAATAAAGCATAACAGATCCTTTTGAGCTGTGCTACCCATGATCAATGTTAACCTGCAAAATCAAGTTGTCATTAACAACTATAGGTCTTTGTGGTGACAACTATATTTGACCCTATTGACAATTTTTTCTATCTCAACACAACATATGTTTTACCAACAAAAACCTTCACCATATTATCATTACTTCCCACTACTAATGAGAAAAGAGGACATTAATTAGACAAAAACGTTTCAAAAAATTGCAAACCATTCCTAAATAGCAATAAATCACAACTATAACATTTAATCATCACATACAGTTGTCATTAACAACTTTATCATAGCCATTGACAACTATAGGTTAAATCATTAACAACTTCGTTTCTGTTTCACACATCAGGTATTAGTTCCACAGTTTTTTGCATCTGCTTCATTTGTCTCGCCAGAAATAGAGCAGTATCAACCCCAAAATAGAGCACACCATTTTCCAACATGTAATCCCTAACTAAATGTTCCTAAATAAAGGTTATCACTATAGCACACTGATTAGATCGAGAACTGTCGCCTGTTTCAACTATCAGATGATTGCACCTAATATGCAGTATAGTGTGCAACCAGTCGTTCTTCTCTCAAGGAGCTATTATTTGGCATTCCTAAGTAATTTCCTAATTACTAACTAAACTAATTAGTTGGTTAATTAAGGGGGTTTTCTAGGTGCAAATAAACTAACCTAAACTAATCTAAGTAAACTAATTATTTTAGGGTTTTTAGGTTTAGAAAGATGGTTTGGTTTGGTTAAGGGTAACTAGTCTCTCAATAGTGTTCGCTCGGTTATCCTCGCTCTCTCAAAAGATATTGGGGGTATTAAATCTCTAAGTTCAATTAGAAAACCCCAAGCGATTGCTCAGGTCCAATGTTTTAATTAATGAGAACTCTCCTAGGATCCTAAGTTAATTAATTTCAATTAAAACATTGTTTTGGTTCCTTAAAGTGCACGTGAGATGAATGAATGAAGTCCTCAAATTCTCAATCAACAATCTGAGGTATGCATGAGAAGAAGAATTTAAACATGACCGTGCAAATCAACCAATCACACATACAAGTCTAAAAATCATATATAAATAAATACTGAAATTCATACATCAAACTTGCATAATCAGTTCAGATCTCATTCACAATCATGACAATAATCTCAAAACTCAATAAAACTTCCTAGATCTAGGAGAATTTCATAAAGATAAAGAGACTTAAGATGTAAATAGAAAATCTACTCCCCTAATTATTACGTATGCTCCAACCTAGCTTCCATCACCGAGAGGCTAGGGTTTAGCCTCTCATGGCTTCAGATCTCCAGCTATCACGTTCGATCTTCAGCTCCATGAGAGATAGGGTATAATTTGGTGGCTATATGGTTAGGGTTTGGAATTGGGGGAAATTTGGGAATTAAGGTTTCAAGGTACCATACCGTGAAATCTTACGGATCCAGACCATCCGGCCTCCTCTGTAAACATAGGTTAATCCCCTATTTAATAGGCTAATTTCATATCATATCTATCATAATTTTTATCTTAATTTGAAATTATATCTATCCAAATCGAAATCTCATCCAAAAATCGCGTGTTTGCAGATTACAAACTCAGGTCGCGACCTAAGAGTGTCCACATCGTGACCTGGACGTCAGGGAAAATACTCTTGGCTTGACTCTGCTTCAAAATGCACCGTTTCATTAAAACTCTTCCCAGGTCACGAGCTAAGAAGGCAAATCAGCATTTTCATGTGTTTTGGCCCTTCAAGCTTCGGTTTCTTCATTCGCTCCATTCTGGCTCCAATTTGGGCTCCATGTTCTCTTTCACTTGCCTGAAAATATCAACACAACGAGGCTTTGCCAAGGCAAGTGAAGAATGATAATAAAAGATATAAAATAATCACATTTTTACCCTTAAATCAATAAAATGCAAAGTATGAACATACAATCCATAAAACTCTAATTACGATGCATAATGTGGGTAAATGTGCAATTTGGCTACAAAACACCCATGAAAACCATATAAATATTGTGTCTTATCAAGGGTGGACATGTATATATGTCAAATGCTTTAGGTATGCGTCTTGCATTCCCCTTCCTTCTTTGGTTGCGAGTCTATGTAAACGCTTTGATTTAGCTCCCGCTCAATTGATGCCACACGTATGGCGAATAGCCATGTCGCTAGAAAAGTTGAGAGTGGTGACTAGGGCATTACTAACCATGGAAGATCTGCTCCAATCATACTTCCTTATCATGCGCAAGAATGGTTCATATACCTTGTTCGCCAGAAACAAGACATCGTTATTCATCATTGGTGAGCAAATCAATGAATGAGGATGGGAGGACTTGTTCGTCTTTATGAGGTCCGACCACATCGTGAATGATGGTCTTCTCATCTGTTCCTCTTGGAACCCCGAGAGTAAGTTTTGTTTCAAGTGTGAGAATCACAGCTAATTTTTGTGTACTCATGATAAAGAATTTCTTTGTTTTTCCAAAAGTTGGTAGGGACAGATCATTGCCGGAAGGATTTAGTGAGAAACGTATTAGCCTAATCTTGGCCATTCCCCCCGAGAGGAGAGATTTTCAAAAGATTTTGCATCTAGACATCATCCTTCTTGGTAAGTTTCACAAATTTCCTCATGACCGCCCTTTTCTATATTTCATATAACCCCAGTTCTTGTTGAATCTTAGTCCGTGCCGCTATGAAGTATAAGATTGTTCCAATTTTCCATGGGAAGGATATCAAGATTCGCCTAAGATTAGAAGACCCAAAATCTCAATCCAAATTCAAGATCCTCTCGTGTCTCCTATCTCTCCAGCCTCACCGAATGCCCCTACTACCAGGCCTTCTAAGGGCAAGGCGCCTGCTAAATCTTACAAGAAGAGGAAATTAATGAAAGAAGGTCCTGGGGGTACTATCTCTATTAAAGTCCCTTCTTACTTTTTCTTAGTTACTGACGCTAGCAAAGCTGCACCAATACTCATGCCATTACTCACCAGCAATGATCATGCCATCTTGGCAGTTCAAGGTCTGTCTAAATCTACTCATGCTATCTTGTCTTCATTAATCCATGTAATTTCCTTGCAATCCAATTTGTTGCTGTAACATCCTATATTTCATATATAAGATATGACTTACTTAAGGATTATTAAGGGCTAAAGAGTAATGAGAAAATGCAATTTCGTTAGCAATTATAGTTACTTATGGCTAATTAA
>JBAGKO010020025.1:0-11161 GCA_037177275.1 Acacia concinna | reverse complement strand
TACGACAAAATGGTCCCGTGAAATCGCGTAATTACAAAAAAGTCCCGTGAGACTTTTTTGCAATTAATTCACAATGAGAAATGTCCCTTTTGCCCTTATTCACAATTGTTGTCATTAACAACTACATCTAACTCTATTGATAACTTCTTCAAAAATATCACACATTATTGTCATTAACAACTATATCTAGCTCCATTGACAACTTCTTCAAAATTATCACACATTGTTGTCATTAACAACTATCAGTGCCCTTAATGACAACTACATCAGCCTCCATTGACAACTTCTTCAAACTCAGTGCATGAGAACATTTACATATCACAAATTGTTGTCAACAATTTGAAGAAGTTGTCAATGGAGCCAGATGTAGCTGTCATTAAGGGCACCGATAATTGTTAATGACAACAATGTGTGATATTTTTAAAGAAGTTGTCAATGGAGCCAGATATAGTTGGCATTAACAGCACCGATAGTTGTTAATGACAACAATGTGTAATATTTTTGAAGAAGTTGTCAATGGAGCCAGATGTAGTTGTTAACGACAACAATTGTGAATAAGGGTAAAAGGGACATTTCTCATTGCGAATTAATTGCAAAAAAATCCCATGGGACTTTTTTACAATTACGCAATTTCGCGGGACCATTTTGTTGTATATTCTCTTCGTCGGGACCAATACGCAATTTTCCCAAATAAGAACAACACATAATTTTTACTTGGTGAATATGACAAATACATCAGTTAATTGTCTGTCGGCTAATATCATAAACGGACTTTTTAGATCTCAAATGGTTGGTTCTTCTTCCACTTTCTAAACACCCTCACAATAATACACCAAGTTTCCTTTCTATCGTCAACGTTCTTGAATAAATCATGAGAAGTGTTAGCCAATGCTTTTGTTGATGTGACTGTTCTTCAAGAATAATCGTCCGATGTTGTGTATGAGGGTGTATGGCATAGGCTACGATATATAATGGTACTCGAGGCATATCTGAAAAGGAAAATTACACTTACAGGTATTAAAACAACATTGTCTATTTTCAAAATCAACTTACTTCCTTCCTAATGTGAAAATCATAATAAATTTGAAATAAACGCATGCACCAGAATTTTACTTTGGGCCTTTTATTGCTTTATTTTTTTTCCCAGAAATATCTTTGTGGGCTCTACTTCATTTTTAATGACATTGGGCCAAGTTGTTTTGATATCCAGAAAACTTGTTTGGGCTAACAAATGATTTTGTTTTATGTGTATCTTATTTGTTGCATTATATTGAATTGTTTGAATTTAGAAAATGTTAATTTGGCAATTTTTACATTTTGGAAAGTGTTTGTGCAATCATTTTGCGTGTTATTTAATTGCCTAAATGATTGGATAATTCATTTTTGGCAACTATTTAACTATTCAAACGGTTGTTTGCTTTTGACAATTCTGTGTCTTAATTATATGATTGTGACTTATATATCTTTTCTAATAAATTTTAAGAAATAATTGTGCAAGTGGCAAGCCAAGTTTTAATAAGTTCAATTAATTAAGGAAAATTTTCAACAAATGATCAAATTAATTCCAGTCAATGATCATAAAATGAATAAGTGGAATCTCCCTATGAACAACTATACAACTCTTCATGAATAAATGGAATCCTGTTATGAATAATACATTAATTTCTAGTTGTCAGAGATGCACATTTGTTCATAAGAGAATTTCACTTGTTCATAGTACATAAGAGGATTCCACTTATTTATGAAGCAATGAGCATTATGGTCCTTTTACCTTAAAAACTTATTTTTATTTTACTCATTGATCCTACGATGAAATCTCAAAATGTTATATCCTTAGGTAAAATTAATTTGACCCCTTAGTCATTCAATAAAATTCTCCTAGTAATTAATTGGAGTGTGATAACCATGATCTCACCCTATCTTTAATAATTAAGAGATTGAGTAACTCGTACGCTAGCAAGTTTATTTTTCAATTCTTGTATGCCGTGTGGTCTCCTCCATCTCAGCAGACATATGAGGAAACAGGGCAAAAAAATAGGGAAAAAGACAGAAAAATACCCTAGAAATATCTAAAACCCTGAAAGATGACTCAAATATGATAAAGAACAAATGAAGGGTAGGGTATTTATTTGGAATATTGATATTGTGGCCAAATCACCAAACTGACCCTAACTAATATGAACAAAATGTGGGGAAGTCGACACTTTTTCCCCTTGGTGGAGCCAACCCTAACTCATATGTAGAAAATGTTAGGGAAGCCGACACTTTTTCCCCTAAGTAGAGCCATGACCCACAGCCCTAATTGATATGAACAAAATCTCGTAGGCCTTCTTGACTGGTATGAAACCAACAATGAAGCCTTCTTGACTGGTATGAAGTCGACACACTTTCCCGGTGGAGCCATAACTCAGAATTCTCCTCACTTCAGTCATCACTCCAAGAGGCACTAGAACCCTCAAAGTCTCCCATCCCTTCTTCATTTAGGTACTCTCTGTCCCCACTTCTTCCATGTCGTATTGGTAGTATTGGCTTTTGTGTACTGATTATGGTTCTCTTGTTATTTCTGTTTGGTTACTGGGAATGTGATTTTCGGAAGGGAAGTCCGTTTCCAAGTTAGCTCTGGCTTTGGTTTGAATCTTTTAGTTAGCTAACATGTTGCTTTCAGAGAGGTGGTAAATGTTTGTTTTTTGAAGCCTAAATTCTCCTTGGATGTGACTTTGCAAACCCATTTGTCTCTATCTACGTGTTATCTTTTGTCATTTGCCTATCATAATATTCCATTTTTATAATTGGCAGATCCATTCTTGCATTTTATAAGTAGCATTTGTGTATTAAGAATAATTTTGGAAGTTCCCTACATTAGAAAGGATATCTGATATTACAACACTATTGGTGGTCAATTTATTTTACCATAAACAAGTTTATTCTATTTAGTTATGAATTATTGGCTGTAGTTATTCTTCATCGTATATAAATACTAATCTCAGTGTTCACACTTTGTTGGCGTCATTTTGTCGCAAATAGGTCTATATAATAATATGTATGATAATGCATATGAACGGGATGCTCTTCTATTAGTATACCTGAGTGAAAAGAAAGTTTATGTATGTATAATAATGCATATTAACAACATATTCCCTAATAGATTAAATGTTTGGGTTCATATGATTATTGACATAGTCTGCATAATTGCATGGTCAGAAGTTTAATAGTTACTACCCCTATCTCAATTGAGATTTAAGAGTTAAGTTTTTTAGTTGAACTGATCTAGCACTTAACAGCATATTGATCTACCCAGAGAATGTTTGATATATGATAAATTTTTGTTATTGTTTTAAAAAAAATTATGGACTAGTGATGTGTGGCTAAGGCTTTAGTAAGATGCAGAGAAATACTCACCCCAATATAAGGCGCCACTCTAGGTATAGTTGCTACCGGGCCTGTTCCCTCTGCATATACCCAGGAACCAATCAAAACAAGCCTTTCCACATGAAAACATGAACTCCAAGTAATTGACCTGAGCACACTAAGTCATTCAATAAAGCTGTTTTGAAAGCTAAATTCATAAATAACTGACTGATAACCTAAGCATACTAACTCACTGGCCTTATGATGTAGGACTTCCAAAACTGTCATAAATGAATCATTTTTCAGCTTTAACACCATGACAGTGAAGAAAACCATTTCTTTAAAGAAATAAATGAACCACTATTCAAGTCCTTGAAAGATTCATGTTTCATTGATTTAATCCTTTAAGATAATTAGGAAGCTAAAATGTTCTGCAAGCCAATCAACATGACCCTTCCCCCTACATATAGACCGTATTGATGAATTTTTCAAAGAATTTGGAGTCAAATGATGATAATAACTAAAGACAAAACAATGCATAATGTATGACAGTTTGCTTATAAGTCAAATATGCATGCTCTTCTTTTTCAAGTTGTGATAAATTGTTCTCTTAATTTCATTTTATGAGGGATCATATAATATTTATTGGAATAGTGTTATGTTGGCAGGAAGATGAAAACTTGTTTTTTAGAGACATCTTATATAGCCACATGAATACTAAACTATGGATGAAATGATGGACATCTTCAAAACTAGACTCCTTGTTTGCTTTGAAAATTTCACTGACAAATGTTTAGTTGAACACTTTGCTCTCCATGGTCCAAACTACTTCATTTGTTGATATTGGACTCCTTGTTTGCTCACGCACATGAAGTATTAGTTTTATTGATTGTACTTATCTTGTGACATTTGTTAGTTTTTTTGTGACTGTTTGCTTATAATTCAAATATGCATGCTCTTCTTGTTGAAGTTGTGATAAATTGTTTCTCTTAAGTTTGGTTTCTTTTCCTCTTTTTCTGGTTTCATTTTTATTAGGATTCGTCTCTGTTCTTTTCTTTTGTTTTTTTTTGGCTAATGATCTTTTCTATGAATGTTCGAAGAGTTTGTCTATGAGGACTAAAATAACTAGAGGTGGCATTGGTAATGGTTAGGAAATACAAAGATGTAACAGGTGCAATAATAAACGCCAACATTCATCCTATTTTCTAGTATATGTTTTTCCCTCTATCATCTTCCTTTCAGTATCTCTTCTTCTCTTTTCTAGTCTTTGAGGCCACTTTGACTTCATTTATAGGCTCTACACCTTATTCGTTCGAGTTCAAACTATGGTACTGCAAACAAAATTTTCTTCAATGCTTTTGGATGTCAACATATAGGAACAAGATTTCAATGCTCATGCTACCCCTTTTTTTATTTTATTGGTTTGTGCAGGCAAACATACTGAGAGGATATTATTGTGATGATTGCATAATAGATATTGTCATTCCTTTCTTGAATCAGGGTCCTACTATTCTAAGAACTTATGTTGTTCAACTAGAAGGAATCACACTCCTAGGACTGTTGGTATGCTTCAATTGCCATTAAGATAATCTTTAAATTTCATGAGGATGGCATACTTTTACAAGGGATTTGAATACTAATAACCTTGTTAGTGAACCCATTTACTTAGAATGTTCAGTTTTAGTGTCAATAGATAAATTATATTGGCAAATACAATATTAATAGGGACCAAGTAATGTACCAACAATTGAGATATGTCCTATGTCCTACACTATTTTTTTGAACTGAAAAATCCGTTTTGATAGTTGGGCTGGGTGTTTGACTAATTTCATTGCTGGCAAGGTAATTAAGCCTTCTCTTATAAGAAACAACAAGTGTTTTAGTTGATTACTTGTAGTAATTAGTGACCAACTTGTGAAAATTCTAAAATGAGGCCCTATTTCATATGTGAGTGTTTCAATTTAAGGCTTATATTCTTTGTAAGGCTTTTTCTTTTTTGGATTTATTGATTGTTTTCATCTTGTGACATGTGAAGTACATAAGTGACATGAAGATTATTTTGTCAACTCATAATTGACTTGAGCTTTTCATTCCTAGTGTTTTTATAGCTTCAATATAGCTTATAGATACTGATTTAATGTTGTCACTTTAATATTCCTTTCGTAGTGTTAATTGGGCATGCCTAATTTAATAAATCATACTTCAATCAATTTTAATATCTAAAAAAACGATTGAGATTCAATTGAAAATGGTGCTTTAATAAGTGCAGCAAATGAAATTAGCTTCTATCTGATTCATACATTAAATCATTGATCCCATTCTAGTCCAGCGCAGTAAACTTCATTCCCATTACTGCCCTTCTTCGCAGGAAAGTTAGGCGCGCCAAGCTTCATCTCGTTCTAGTCCACCTTAATATTGATAAAAGATGCGATGGAGGGAACGAAAGTTGAAACTACAAAGAAGAGGTACAAAGCCTTAGACTTTAAAAATAGTATATGCAATGTATGTATTACATCTTATGTTTTCAAGTAATATTGTAAGAACTATTGTTGCCTTTTGTAGAACAAAGAAGACAGAGTTAAAAGTACCAGCAAAACCAAGCAAGAGTGAGTTGGATGTGTTCAGAAGGGAGTTTGGAGAAATCTAAAAAGAAGTATAAGAACATGGATGAATCAAAGAAGTAAGTGCTCAAGGTTTGAAATGTATTGTCTAACTCATAGGAAAAAAAATATGTCAAAGAGGCAAGGAAAAATCGGCCAAAAAGGGTGAAAAGAAAATACAAGATTACATTTCATACCTGTAGCTCTCTAAAGCAATTCAAGTTGTTGGCAGACTATGTGAAAATGAATGCGAGTTTGAGGGAGACGGTTGAAAAAATAGGTTTCGCTAGGCTGCTTGATGTGAGATTTACGAGACTACCTCTTATGCATGTGTAAGAGTAATGTGTTCATACAATCATCCTACACAACAATTTCAAATTAGGGGAAGACGAAGTAGCTAAAGATTGATGATGTGGAAAAGGTCCTCAGCATTCCCTACTTAGGGAGAAAGATTGTGACAACAGCAGTTGGTGATGAGGATCCAAATTTTACATAGCTGAAGGAAGATTATTTTCATAAGTCTTACAACAAAATATTAGATCACATAATATCAAGAGAGGAGAAACATAACTTTGAGTTTTTGTTCATGATGTACACTTTGGGAACTCTTTTAAGCCCAAGTTCATATTTAAGGGTAAGTGAGTGGTTGTTGAAATTACTGTGCTACACCATAGATGCATTTGAGCAATACGATTGGTCCATATATGTGATGAATGAGCTGTGTAAAGAAATGAAAGATTATGTCACAATGTTAAGGAAGAAGAAGGGAGGTAGCTACAATGTTGGTGGACGCTTATACTTTTTTAGTGGTATGTAGTTTAATTTGCATTAGTTTTGTTGGTTGCAGTACACACATTCATTTAATGAAAGTGGCGATACATCTCTATTTTCTTAAAAACTTGACACTGATCAAGACTGATGAACGGGACCCTACTAATCCTATTAAGTTTTGGACTACAAAGAGGATGCGACATACCATTGATAAAGAGAGGAAAAGCCACATGTCATTCTCTATTCGGGAAGTGGTACTAGAGTGAGGGTTAGTGATGACATGAGGCTGATAGTAGCTAATCTTGACCTAGTAAGAAGTTTTTGGCATTCCCTATTTTGTTATATGATTTAACTGTTTGGTAAGGGAGAAATTGATGGAGAGAAAGAGGTTGGTAAGGGAGAATTTGATGGAGAGGAAGAGTTTGGTGAGGGAGAAGATGATGGATAAGTAGAGTCTGGTGAGGGAGAAGATGATATATACAATGAGGCTTTTGAGGAAGAAGATGCTGGAAAGGAAGAGTTTAAGTCAGGAGTATATGATGGGGTAGGGAGTGGTGGGAAGGATAGACAATGATGATGAAAACAAAAATGAGGAAGGCTTTTTAGTCCTTGTATCTCCTACTAATGTATTTGAGGAAAAGGAAGAAGTAGATAAAGGACATAAACTTAAGAGATCCAAGAGGCACAAGAAACTAGCACTTGTGTCTCCCTAGATTGTGAGTAAGAAAGTTAATAGAGTGAAAAGAAAGTTGGATGATAAGGATCGTTTATTTGACTTGGTCTCCCATGAATATCCTGGTGCAAAGGATAACATGTAAGTCTGTTATTACTACTACATAACTGCATATTGTTCATTTGTGGACAAAGAGTATGTTATTATTGTAGGAAATTCATTCAAATGCATACTAACTACCTAACTCGTAATGAGCTCAAAAGTTTGGGTGGGCGGCAAAGAATTAGCAATCGGGCGATATCAGTTGTGTGCAAGACATTACGTGTGTTTGGGGATCCGTTTGTGAATCCAATTGGAACGTGTCACAGTTACCAATGTCCGATTATAGTGGGGGACAAATCTTGATGTTTGGGATGTCAATGGGTTCCATTGCACCAATTGGATCAATTGCAGGATAAGTCATAAGCATCATTTTGGATGCTTTTCATTCAATTGGAATCACAAAGTTGGAGGTTTTTTTTGTTAAAAAAAAATCTATCATTTTTTATCTCATTTGGTCCTAATTATAAGACCCAATTGATTTTTTTAGAGAGATTAAGGAAGCTAAAAGAGTCAACTAAGTCTTATAATTAGAACTAGAGGTCGTATAAATATCACACTATTTACATGTAATAAGACTCCCTCCAATCTTAATTATAAGATCCAGTTAGTTTTTTTTTGAGAGACCAATGAAGCCAAAAGAGTCAATTAGGTTTTATAATTAAGATAGAAAGTAGTATAAATATCACACTATATTTACATGTAATAAAACTCCCTCAAGTCCAAATTATAAGACCCAGTTGGTTTTTTTTTGAGAGATTAAGGAAGCTAAAAGAGTCAACTAGATCTTATAATTATGACCGGAGGTAATATAGATATTGCATTATATTTACATGTAATAAGACTCTCTCCAGTCATAATTATAAGAGCCAGTTGGTTTTTTTAAAGAGATTAAGGAAGCTAAAAGAGTCAACTAAGTCTTATAAATAGGATCGGAGGTAGTATAAATATCACAAGATATTTATATATATACATATGTAAGCTATATAATATGATTTATGCCATTTTTAGTTATTTCCCATCAAAAGTAATATTTATAAAATTTCAATCAAACAAGTTTTACTTTTGCATAAGTAACAATTGCAATCTTTATTCTAAACACAAATCAAATTACTCAATTTTACTTTTACTCAATCTTACTTTAACTCAATCTTATTTTTCCAAAAGTACCGATTGCAATCTTTAATCCAAACACACCCATTGATGGCTGAAATATCGACAAGAGGAAAAGTTGGGCGGCACATATTTGATGCCGATTTCATGGTAAGGTTTTTGGAATATCTCCTTACTTACATAATAGCTATTTGTTTAATACTTCTGTATGTGATATTTGTAGAGCAAAATGGTATTTGACCCCTACAATTGGAGCGCTTTCGCTAATATGAGGCAAATACTAGAGGAACATGTAGGCTACAATATAGCACAATGTAAGTTGATTTTAGACCCGGCTCTTATCAATAAACATTGGTTCTATAATGTGCTTGAGCCCTAGACTATGAACTTCTATGTTCTAGATTCATTGATTCAAACTATAGATGAAAGATATAACAAGAAGAAGAAACAGAAGGGTGCGATGGATGGCTGTCAGCCCATAGCCCACTAGGAATGTGTATGTAACTAAATTCGAAATACCAATTATTGAGTTACTTGTGTATTAGTAATTGTGGTTTAAAGGTGTTGTTTTTATTCAACAGCAGGACCAGTTTCACGACATAATAGAATTGGTTCAGCCTGAGGTCATTTGGAAGAAACGCAACGGTGATATCAGTTATCCTTTTGTTGCTCAACAAAGCAACACGTGAGTGTTCTTGGATTGATAGTAATTATTAGAAGGATTTGGGATTTTTTAAAAAAGTAATTGTAACACTTAATTGGTTAATATGTTAATTTGTGCAAGTGGGATTGTGGAGTAAATGTCATACTATGGTTACGATGTTGGCATCCAAATGCTACACTTGATTATAGTGTTGTATATTACTTTACTCAGTTAATGCCTGTAAATTATGCACTGACTTATATGTACATTATGTCTGAACAAATGTTATTAGATACTCATATGTAGGGAGAAGTGGCAAAATTTTGGCGTGATTTGCTTTAGCGGCTAGTCAATCATCCTAGCAATATGTGGTGGACAGCTATTATGAGCCTTAGAGAAGACAAGGAGCGGTGTGTTAAAACTGGCCGATCTACATAGTAGGAGCAAGTTGTAGACATTAGTTATAGAAGTTCCTTTAATTATTATTTAACCAGTTATTGTGCACATCAATGCATGTACACTACTGTAGAACTTGAAACTGAACTACTAAAACTTTTTAGCCCTTGCCATCATTTGATTTAGTACCAGCTAAAACTGATCAAGGAATGACTAAATCTCAATAAATAATGACTAAAATTGAGTAGGTAATACCTAAAACGCGAATTCGCATCGTGACAAAAGCACAAGCCAATGACTACAAAGGAAAATACTATAATTGATTAAAGAATGACAAAATCTCAACAAATAATTATTAAAACTGAGCAGGTAATGCTTAAAATGCGAATTCGCATTAGGACAAAAGCACAAATGAATGACTACCAAGGAAAAGACTAAAATGATTAGGGAATAACTAAATCTCAACACCAAATGACTAAAACCGAGTAGGTAATGCATAAAATGTGAATTCATATTAGAACAAAAGCACAAGCCAATAACTATAAAGGAAAATACTAAAATTGACTAGGGAATGACAAAATCTCAACAAATAATAACTAAAATTGAGTAGGTAATGCCTAAAACGTGAATTCGCATTAGGACAAAAGCACAAGCGAATGGCTACCAAGGAAAAGACTTCTAATCAGGGAATGACTAAATCTCAACACCTTATCACTAAAACTAAGCCGGTAATACCTAAAACGTGAATTTGTATTGGAACAAAAGCATAGGCGAATGACTACCAAGGAAAAGACTAAAACTAATTAGGGAATGACTAAATCTCAACACCTAATGACTAAAACTGAGAAGGTAATACCTAAAATGCAAATTCACATTGGAACAAAACCATAGGCAAATGACTAACAAGGAAAAGACTAAAACTGATTAGAGAATAACTAAATCTCAACACCTTATGACTAAAATTGAGTAGGTAATGCCTACATGAATTCGCATTGGGACAAAAGCACAAGCAAATGACTACAAAGGAAAATACTAAAATTGATTAGGGAATGACTAAATTTGAACAACTAATGAATAAAACTGAGCAGGAAATGCCTCATATTCAAATTCACACTGGGACAAAGGCACAAGCCAATGACTAGAAAGGAAAAGACTAAAACGGATTAGGGAATGATTAAATCTAAAAACTTAATGACTAAAATGCAAAAGGTACTACCTATTAGCCGTCTAGCTTAACTGCAAACACACGGGTTGCAAGTAATATAAAAAGATAATTCCCACGAGGACTATGACAAAATAAATGCTTAATTATCTCAATTAAATTCTCAATTAGGTTGAGCGACTATGTTTTAAAGATTTAACTAACTAACTAGCTAACTATTTTTAAGGAAAGAAAAATTAAAGAGTAAAAGTTATGCCTTTTCTTCAAGATCGGAGAAATCTAGAATTATTATCCCCCTTATATTTCAAGAATACTTATCTTGAATCATTTCCTTTATTTACTTCCAAATATCAATT
>JBAGKO010020015.1:0-11161 GCA_037177275.1 Acacia concinna | reverse complement strand
ACTTTTTTTGGAAAAATTTAGTAAGAAAAATCAATTATTTAATTATATTTATGTTATTTCATAAGTAAACTAAAATAGTTTAAAGAAAAAGATAAATTTTAATGCTTTAAAATAATGTAATTAGCTTTTTTAAGATTATTTAAAAAAAATCACATGCGTCTTATAATTAGGTTGTGGGAGTAGTAATTATTATTAGTATTATTATTATTATTATGGGGGAAGGAAAAAAGAAAGGAACGCTATCACGCAAGAGTAGTGTGGTTAGAGAAGAAAATGTTAAGCTAAAGTGAAGAAAGAGGAATGTATGTGCAGGTGGGAGTGAGGAAGAAAGAGAAATGAGATAAATTACTTTCCAACGATTGGTCACGTTTAAGCTACTTTCAAAAATAAGGAGCTTTACATGAAAAAGTCCAGCAACGTTTAGAAGTATCCAAACACCTAATTTCTGATAAGTTACTTATAGTTACATGATAAGTTACTTCTTGGGTCTGGAGGTACCCAAAGAGGCCCTTTCCCAGTAAGGTTTAATGCAATCGAAAAGCAGCAGCGATTTCATCATAGCATCATAGGCTCAGTATGTCCAACGTAGCTACCAGTTTCAGTGAAAGCAGCAGTCAGAAATCATAATACGTTGGATGGGCTGGATTTTTGGGACTCGTATAAAAAGAAGAGAAGAAAAAGAAAATAGTACACAATGTCTTTAAGGTTTAGGTAGCACTTTTTTTTAGGCTTAATTCACCTCACCTATACCTATCTTATAGGGTGCAAGTTGAATTGACGAGTGAATTTCCTGCTGGATACAAAAAATACCCTTGAGTATGGATTGCACCTCCAAAAAGCAAGACAACAATGGCTTTTACAAAATGATAATCTGATTTTATCTTTGTGTACACTCAAGGATAAAGGCAATGAGTTTTATCTTTTGTGAGGTTTCTAATAAATCATAATAACTAATGGTGTTGGGTATTTATAGGCAATGAAGTGATGCCTTTTAGAGCAACACCTCTTCAATTAAAAGTCATAACAATTTGTGAGATTCATGAATATTATATGCAGATTCATAAATAGACATATGAAGAGTTATACCTTAATATTATGAAGAGTTTTCTCATAAATGAATACAACTTTTCATTAAGTGCTGGCTGCCATACATATGGCTATAACCTTTCACATGTGCCTCTAGAAACTCAAGAGACACTACATTGGTAACTTTTAGTGTCATAACTCTCTACACAACTCTTTATATAAATCCCTTAGTTAATGAATATGAATTTACAAACACATCTCTTCATTTTAAAATATTCTAACAATAGCTTCGCCAGTCCCCTCCCTCTATACCACAAAACCAACATATTTATTAATTATATTATTCTGCAAGTAACATACATGGTTGTATCTTAATCCTATCAAATATATATAAACATAGTATGTCATGAAACAATGAATTTGATCCTGAACCCTATCAAGATATATATGCGTGCTCGCTAGACTGACTCTGATAAGCCTGCAAACAATATTATATAATTGCCAAGGAACAATTAACTATAATATTGAATGGTCAGTCCTCATAATCTACTATAGATAGGGTGTGATAGATATATCCACTGAAATGAGGAGGAGTAAAGCTATATATACAAAATAATTAATGTAGACCGCAAGTGTCCAATCCTTAAACTTGGTATACATTTAATTTTATAATGAGATGCGCATCTTAAAAGGAGAAACCATAGATCAATTTTCTAAATCTCCTCTGTATATAATATAATCAACATTTATGTGGCTATTATCTCTGGGACATATTTAATTTAGTAAGGTTTTCAGTAGTGGAAGTGGGAGTCGAAGCCACCATTTTATGCGGTCATGGAGCTCCTAATAAAAAACAAGACACTATCTAGGAAATTCAGAGCCATGAGTCGTTGCAATTGATTCAGGCTAGTAACTTCACATATCACACCCCACAACAGCACGAGCAAGTGTGTGTGTATATATATATGAACCTTATTTGTTTGATATATGTATAGCTGAACATCATCATCTACAACCAAGCAAAGTGCACATCCAAAATTATGGCCTTCACATGGGATCGATTTTTACTTGGTAATTATTCAAGCATATAAAACAATGGTTTCCGATCTAATTTTGGTCTTGAAAACAACAAATGAAATTTATAGTCGCGTTTTCTGCTTATCACATGGATATTGGCAAGAATCAAAAGGGTGCATAATCTTTATTTATTTATTTATTGTGGTAATTGTTGTTGTTGTTTTCAGGACAACAAAGGTGGAGTACTTTTTACATGCATATATATATATATATATATATATAATGGAAGTTAAGAGTGGCCTATTAATGGAATAATCAGATAAAAATGTGAGCAAAATTTAATAAAACTCAAACACACACACACACACAGAGTAGGAATGACAAAAAATTAAACTTGATGAAATCTTTTGTTATTTCTCTTGTCCCTTTTTTAATATCTATATCATATTTTTCTTATAACTTTGTCATTATTTACGTACATCTTGCATATATATGTATACATAATCGTGGATAATCTGCTACGATTCTTACCTATTCCACCCCAAAGAATACGCAATACTTTTAGAATATATATTTTTTTTTACAAACTTATAGAACTCTCTCAATCAATGTGTTATATATTATATATTGAATACATAATTTCTTATGTGACTCAGTACTTTTAGAATCACTCTCTTCAATCTTGCATATGACTTTAGCCATATATAACTTTATAGAGTTATAAATATTATTTTTTTCCACAAGAAAAATTCAAATAAAGTCAAACTCCAATGAAATATTAACATAACGGGGATTTGAACCCTCACAATTTCTATAGTGGATGAATTTTCATCTTACTCTAAATTTTATTTTTGTCGATATTGACATGTAGAATTAGACTCTATCTTTATTCTCGTCTGATTCATCAGTTCTTAAAAAAAAAAATCTATAATACTATTATAGAGTGGATTTGAACAATTAATATTTGATTATTTCATCAACTTGAAATCTATTCATATCTTTTATTTGTATTAGTCATACAAATATTAAAATAAAAACTAGATATTCAAATAGGTCAAATATGATGGTTGAGTCCATATAGACTTTAATGTCAAAATTTTTTTATAGCTTTTGTCACTTTACGATACAACCACATAACGCTTTGACAAATTGCTTGACATTTAAAGAGTTTATCTTCATATATATAAGTCATTTTAAAGAGGTTATATGCATAAAAAAGAAGAAGGTTAAGGGGTGTAAAATTAATAAGTTTTTATTATATATGTAGATTTAAAAGTTTAGGAGGGTTTTATTATTAATTTTTAAAGGCTTAGAAGATTATTCGTACATGAAAGTTTCATATTATTTAATCCTAAATTAACTATCATGTTCCATGGCTTATGCTTGAAAGGAGAATAATAGAAAACTTAACATGTTCACTTATTTATACTCGGTGGAGGGGGAGTTTAAGATAATAAAGTGCTTTTCAAATGCCTCCTTTTTCCAAAAAGTAAAAAAATACTGGAATTTCTAAAAATTTATATAAAACTTTGGGTGCCAAAAACAAGGAAATGGACTTGTGTTTTTCCTTAATTATATCATTATTTTGGCTTAAGAAAAAGTCACGTCAATAACAAAATCTCTAATATAATGGTAGCTAGCATTCTTCCATTTAGCCAGTCTTCCTAACCCTTCAGTATCATTTATGATTTTACTCACAAACAATGCAATATCATGACCATTTGAAATGAGTTGTATTATTTATAGATTATGGATGGACAAGCATATACATATATATGCTCATTTATTATAATATATCACTATTACAAAAGAGAGAAAAGTTTATGAATGTTATCTTATTCATGTGAGTGTAAGGGTTTTTATACACTATGTTTACTGCAATAAATGCTAACTTCTACCTACCATAATAAATGCTAACTTCTACCAACTATAATAAATGTTATCTTCTACCTACCAATTACTGGCTACCTTCTTGATTATAATATCTTTTAACAATCCTCTTAAAGTTGGAGCATAGATGTTAATAAAACCCAACTTATTATAAAGATAGTCCATATGAGTCCCATTTAGGGCCTTAGTCAAAAGGTCGCCTAATTTATCACTAGATAATACATACCTTGTAGAAATAATTCTCCTTAATCTTATAACAACAAAATGACAATCAATTTCAATATATTTTGTTAGCTCATGAAAGATAGAGTTGAATGCTATGCGGAGTACAACTTTGTTATCACACCATAATTTCACAGGTAATTTTGTAGCAAGACCATACTTCCTTTATCAATTGATGGATTCATACAATCTCTTGTACAAATTGGTCATTGCTATATATTTAGCTTTTGCACTTGATTTTGAAACCACATCTTGCAGAGTTGGTTGCTATGTGGAGTGCAACTTTGTTATCACACCATAGCTTCGCATGTAATTGTGTAGCAAGACCAACTTCCTTCATCAATTGATGGAACTACACAATCTCTTGTACATACTAAGCCATGGCTCTATATTCATTTTTCGCACTTAATTTGAAACCACATCCTTTTTCTTGCTTCTCCAGAAAACCATATTCCCACCCACAAATACACAATACCCCCTAGTGGACCTCCTAGTAGCGTTTGACCCTTCGTGGTTTGCATCATAGAAACACTAAATCTCAGTGTGACATGATTTGTATAGAGTTACCACGGTTAGATGATCCCTTCAAATAATGTAGGACATACTTCAGAGCTTCCCATTTTGCAATAGTTGATTTAGTCATAAGTGGACTCAAGACACTAACTGTAAGGTTACATCAAGACGAGTCATTGTAAGATAATTCAATTTTCCAATCAATCTTCC
Organism: Acacia concinna; assembly: GCA_037177275.1. Lineage (NCBI taxonomy): Eukaryota > Viridiplantae > Streptophyta > Magnoliopsida > Fabales > Fabaceae > Acacia > Acacia concinna. The sequence continues at coordinate 6,283 of JBAGKO010020015.1, read as the reverse complement.
ATACCTCTTAAAATATGGAAAGTGTTTGATCTTCTCAAGATCCATCCTCTATCTCATGCCCTTAGGTAGCTCATCAAATGGTATGCTATCATCAATGTCCAAAAATGGATTAGAAATTATAGAAATATTATTAGGTGCATCACCAAGTTTCCCAGTTTCTTTTAGTAGATCAAGAACATATTTTCTTTGGGATAAGAAGATGCCTTTCTTGCTTCTCATAACCTCAATGCCAAGAAAGTATTTCAATGGTCCCAAATCGTTTTTCTAAAAATAAGAGTTAAGAAAGGATTTAAGTGAAGAAATTCCTAAAGCATTATTGCTAGTAATAACGACATTATCAACATATACCACTAAGAGAATCATGCCATAATCTATCTGTTGATAAAACACAGAATGGTCACACTTACTCTAATTTAAGTTAAATTTCTTAACTATAGAACTAAACTTGTCAAATCAAGCCCAAGGACTTTGCTTTAAGCCATACAAGGATTTCTGAAGATATCGTACCTTCCCTTTCTCCCTTTAAACCACAAAACTAGGTGGTTGCTCCGTAAAAACTTCTGTAAGAATATCACTCTTTGAGAAATCATTCTTAACATCTAGCTGATGAAGTTCCCAATCAAAAGTTACAACCAAAGAGGTGAATAGGCGAAGCAAAGACAATTTAGCCATGGGAGATAATGTTTCAGAGTAATCAATCCCATATGTTTGAGCATACCATTTGTCAACTATTTGAGCTTTTAAATGTGCCAAGAAGTAAATCAACTAGAGTCTAGGTACTGGCTTTATCTAAGGCCATCATTTACTCTTTTATTGTAGTACGCCAACCTAGATGGACAAAGGCTTGGTGGAGGAAGGTAAGAACAACTATAAAGTCTAAGGATGCTATAAAGGAATAGGATGAAATAGAGAAGTGGTTATAAGAAACAAAAGAAGAAATAGGATAGGTACATGTACACTTACCTTTGCATAAGGCAATAAGTAAGTTAGTAGAAGCAAGAAAAGCATTACAAGTATTAGAAGTCTGAGGAGTTGTTGAAGTATTAGAAGTGTCATAAGTATGAGGAGTTGTGTTTGGTTCAGGGATAAGCTCAATAGTAAGGGTGGGGAGGACTTGTTTTGGATTAGGTGCCAAAGCGGGCACCGGTGGGCTATGAGCATGATCTATATCATGATGGATAGTTGGTTTAGCAGGTGCCAAAACAGACACTTGCATAGTGATGGGTGAACCTAATACACCAAGATATCATTAAGATCATTTGTTGTCTCAGAGAAGTGAGAGAAAGATAGAGTTGACTTATGGAAGGAAGTAGAGGAAGGGAAGAATGGAGTTAACTCATGGAAGGTAACATTTGTGACACAAGAAAACAACAAAGAGTGGGTGAATAACATGAATAACCCTTGTGAACCCTAGAATACCCAAAAAAGACACACTTGAGAGACTTGTGATCAAGTTTGGTAATAGTAGGATAGACATCTCAAATGAAATAGACACACCCAAAATTTTTTAGAGCAACATGAAACAAGGGGTTGGAAGGAAACACAGTCTTGTACCGAATGTCACGACTAAGAAAAGGAGTGGGCATATGATAAAACATGAATTTATTTGATTTATTATGCTTACTGGATGTCTATATATGGAGAAAATACAATTGGAAGAGCATTTTAGTTATTAAAAATATTAAATATGTGCATAGGGGCATTTTGGTCATTTTATGTGGAAAATGATGAAAAATAAATAAATTGGCATAATTAAATATTAACTAGAAAAGGGCTCTATGGGAACTTTGTATTTGTTCTAGGGGCTTAAATGGAAAGGAGCTTAAACTAAATTGCAAAGTCACAAAAATAAAAGAAAGAAGGAGTAGAGGGACTGATTTGAAAAGACCATAAAGGCAAAAACAACAAGTGGGAAGAAGTTGAGAAGCGGGGTCGTCAAATGTAATTTTTCATGATTCAATAGATTTTAACATGTCTCTAAAGTAGTTCATGACTGAATATGCCTAGATTTAGGTAATCACAAGCATGAATGATTGATCTAGTGACTTAATTGGTTAATTGAGTTTGTCTTATTAATTTGGATCCTTGGAAGCAAATTATAGTTGGTTCTTGATCTGTTGCACTCTGAATTTATTGAACTAATAATGAGCAAGGATAATTCATAGTTGAAATGAATGGAGAATGATTTTATTATTGACTTTTAGTGTTAGGCCAATAATTGTGTGAGAATTTCTCTTTAGCCTTTTGAGTTTATATTCTTCTTTTAATTCAGTGACTAAATAGACTTTTAAACCTAAATGATTCCAGCATTGCCTTTCGTTTTAATTTGTTAATTAACTAGCTTAGTTTTAGGACTTTAAAAGAAGAGAAAAGAAAAATCAAACATTAAGAGTGATAGAAAAATAATAAGTGGCAGAATGACTTAGTTTAGTTAAGTAGTTTAGTTTTATAATTGAATTAGGCTTAATAATTAGCTTATCAACATACAATTAATAAGAAACACGTAGCTGACACAGTATCGACCCAAAAAGACTTGAGAACTTGCATTTAAAAATTAGAGCCCAAGATACTTTTAATAAATGTCGGTTCTTTCTCTCTGTAACCCCAGATTGAGCTGTGTATCTGCACAAGAGAACTAATGAATAATGCCATGTTGTAGCATATAGGTTGAAATTGAACAAAAAAAATATTCTTTGGCATTATCACTCCTTAAAGTTTTTACAGATACACTGACCTGAGTTTTGATTTTAGCACATAAATTGCAATAGTGAGAGAATAACTCACAATGATTTTTCATTAAATAGAGCTTGGTGGTACGAGAGAAATCTTCTATAAAAGTAATGAAATTGCTAAAAGCTGACTTGGACTCATTATGACATGGACCCCAAACATTAGAATAAACAAAATCAAAGGGAGATGTAGTTCGTTTATTAAATCGAGGTGCCAAATGAACATGATGATATTTAGCAAACTGACACGAGTCACATTCGAGATATGACAATTGATGGAACTGAGGATACATTTTTTTTCAAAGAAGATGAAGACACATTATCCATATGATAATGAATGTCAAAAGGAGATAAACCACTAAAGCAAGCAACTAAACTAGGCACCCGATCATTACAGAAGTAGTGGCTATTATATTTATAGCCTTGACCAATAACCCACTTTGTCTTGAGATCCTGAATCAAACAATGGTCAGGAAAAAATGTGATAAAATTGTTTAATTTTTGAGTAATCTTGCTAGGTGAAAAAAAGGTTAAATGCAAGGTTAGGAACATCAAGAATAGAGGATAAGGACATGGATGGAGTAGGTTTAATAGTGCTAGAAGAACACAAGAGAAAGAGCCATTGGAAATTGTTGTACTAGAGGGATTGGTATAAGGCGCATACAAGGAGAATAAATGACAGTTACCTGTCATATGATTAGTGGCACCAGAATCAATAATCCACTTCAAGGAAGAAGTGGAAAGACTAGAAGCAATGTTACTTGTAGTAAGAACACTTGAGGGATAAAACTTAGAAGTAGCCATCAGTACTAACCAAATACAAGTTGAACACCACAACAAAAATCTAATAACTAAGGATGCAACCACTATAAACTCTACGGCAAAGATATCACTAATATCATCATAATACATATTTGAACCAAAAGATGTGATCAAGCAAATGTCAAGAGATCTCAAAACACAGTAACCATGGTCACACAAGGACCATAAAAGGACAACCACACAGATAGATAGAAAACCAACAATCTGAACTTAGAGATAAACAAACCAATGGTAGCAAAAAGTAAAGCAAATGTGAACCAAAATCGTCAGAAGGTCATAAAATTACTAGGGTTGGCTGGAAATCAAACTCCTTCCCATACATTGTCATGTGTTGTTGCTGGAAAACTACCCCTCAGGAGCATGTAGCCTATGCGCCACTGTTAACTGTTGAAAATTCATAATATTCCAACACATTTTTTTCTCTTTTGAACCATTTTTCTTGAATTCAATCGTGCATAGAAAGGAATTAAAGAAGAAAATGTGCAAGTCACAGTTGTAGAGATTCTTAATTGCATACAATCTCATGATTGATGCCACATTAAAAGAAATGAAGAACTTATAAAATCTCTCTCTTTTGTGTAGGAAGATGTGGAGAAAATACCAGAGCTGGAGAAAAGACAATGAAGGAGATGACAAAGAACCAGTGAAAGTAGAAAGAAATAGTTGTGTCACATGTCTTAGCACTTTGTTTTGGTAATTGAGGCAACTGAGGAAGCACAACTATTGTGTAATGTGCCTCGACACATAACTTGGTTCCCTAAGGGTGTGTTTGGTTGGGGGTTGTGTTTAGGTTAGGTTGAGTGAGGTGAGCTTTGAAGGTTAAAAAACCTTGTTTGGTTGGGAGTAGGGGAGGTTAGGTGAGGTAAAAATATTTTGTCTTTTAGTGGGAACCTAACCTAGGTTGTCAACCTTCAACTTTGGGGGTTTTGTGAGGTGAGAGAAAAGTTTTGTTTTATCTTGACTAAACTACCCATGTCAATTGTTTGTTATTCTATGGGTGCCCTCAGCTAAAATTCCTTTCTTCCTCCTCTAGTTTTCTGCGCTCTGTTCCTCCACTAGTCTAGCTACCAATTCTCAGGTCGTGACTTGGATGTGTCTTTGTCTCTCCAAGTTGTAATATGACAATCTCAGGTCATGACCTGGATGCCCTTCTTAAGTGGGAGGTGCTATCTGTCTCTCCAGGTCGTGACTTGGACTTCTAAGGTCGCGACTTGGACGACTGTTATCTAGCCTTGATGGAGTACTGTGACTTTTACACCCATTTGGTAACCTCAGAGTTAATAAAATAATATATAAAATCAATAAATATTTAAAAATGTAAATAAATAGATAAGGGTATACCTCTCTAATTAAAATTAACTCCCCTAACCTACCATTTTTTAACCAAACAAGAAACCAAACCTAATCTCCCCTCTTTCTGAACCAAATAAGTTTATAACATCCCTTAATCTAACTTTAATAAACCTCACCTAACCTAACCTCAGTTGAACTAAACACACCCTAAGAAAACGTAAGAAAGTACAGTTATGTGTTTTACTTGTTGAAACTAATTTTTAGGGTTTAAATAGAAGGGAGTGTCGCAAATAGGGCATCTTGCACTTGAGGAGGCTAAGAAACACAAGGAGGCGCCTTGGAGAAGAGACTTTGGAGAGTCTAGGAGTTTTGGTGGTAGTTTTTGTAACATCCCAAATTTTTATTTAACAAATCCCCTAAGTAAATGACAAGATAAGAGGAATAAAATGGTGGATTTTGGTGTAAGAAATATGGCCAAAGTGAGTTTGGCTGATTTCTAGAAAGTGACATGAGGCAGTTATATTGTGCATCAGTTTTGCCTAGGCAAATGATGTCCAAAAATCATCAAAATTTATAGTCTAAAATTTTACATGTCAAGATTTAATTTGATATTTCTTTTTCATTATTTGGATTTATATATTAAGATATTTGAATTTTTTGAAGTTTGCTCGACAAAATTCGCCAATTTCTAGAGCAGTGTACAAATATGAATTTCTTGGGAATGTTATGATTCCAATTGAGCAAAGCAAGTATTTTTCCCTCAAACTAGACTTAATAAGGGACATCTAGGATTTGGAATGACCTCAATTGGATATATGTACAATTAGATATGAATTTATAAAGTTGGGTAAAAATTCTATCCAAAAATCCAAAATTAAATTGGTAATAACCCAAATTTGGAAAATTTTAGGAAGAATATTAAATGTTGAAAATCATGTATAAGAAAAATTGGAGAGTACCCATGAATTATTCGGAGACTAATGACAGTCAGTTGGGAATTTTCAGAGACATTCGATATACCAGCTTTATAAAGAATTCATCTGGCAAGTCACCTTTTCTCTTAGAATTAAAGCAAATAGAATGAACAGTAATTTGTTTCAATTTCAACTGAGGTTCACGTTAGATTTTGATACAAAAAGTAACTAATGGCATTTTGAAGAATTACATAAAATAGAGGGCAAATTAGGAAGAGAAATGTTTGAAAGAGCAAGCAAATCACCCAAGAGGAGGAGGGGGTGAATTGGGTGTTTAAAATTTTCTCTTAAAATTCAAGACCACAAGAGTTTATACTGGTTCGGTCAAACTCCCGACCTACATCCAGTTCTCAGTCACCACTGAGTTCAACTATTTCCCCAAGATTAACACGGGCTCTTGGTGCCTCAGTACAGACTCGATTGACTCTTAAGGATCACTCCCCCTTACAAAGCTCAATCCAAGTC
>JBAGKO010019997.1:0-11161 GCA_037177275.1 Acacia concinna | reverse complement strand
AACGAGTACCAGTATTTTTAAGTTAGGTTACAAATAACCTACAATGACCATAATTATTATTTGGAAAATAAAGGTACTTTCGGAAACAAAAGGGAAACAAAAGGAAAAATAAAAGTTTTAAATTTTTATGAATTTCCGCACTTAGTAAAATACTAGAGGACGTTAAGTGACCTAAAGAAGGTCTGAGTTAAGGTGTTACATATTTCATCTCACAAACTCTCTCTCCTATAGGTTTTTCCAGATCCCATTGAAAAATTGGGACATTTGTTGACTAATTTGCCCTTGGTTAGTGTATGTATTACTAAAGTGTCATCTAGTTGGATTCTAACTAGATCTTTTCTTTAATCTTTAAAACTTTATAACTAATGACTCAGATATCCAATTAAGGTGATTCCAAAGTCAACATGTCCCTTATTCAATCTAGTTTTAGGAAAAATAATTTCTTTGATGAATTGGAATCATAACATTCCCAAGAAATTCATGTTTAAACACTACTTCATAAACTAGAAAATTTCACTAGGCAAACTTCAAAAATTCATATATCTTAACATAAACATCAAAATCACACAAATATACATATCAAAATAAAGCTTGACATGTCTAATTTTATACTAGAACATTTTATAAAATTTGGACATCATTAATATAGGTAAAAATGATGCACAACAAGACTTCCACTAATCCCAATCCAGAATTTAGTAAAAAAAAAATTTGGCCATCTTTTTGTACCAAAATGCACCATTTTACGCCATTTAATTTACTCCATTTATAAGGAATATTTGGTGATGAAAATTTAGTATGTTGCAAGAAAAAGTTGCAAAACTGAAAAAAAAAAAAAAAAAAAAAGAGTTTACAAAGTAAGTGAAGTTTTTATAGATCATAATCATTCTCTTTAGTCTCATGAAGTTGTTCACCTATATTGAAACACATTATTTAAAGGGAAAATTTTAGTAAGAGACCACTTAAGCAATTTAATATTAGATTGCCTCTAAAAGATTTTGAAACCTTACTAAAGGACTAAAGGGGTAAATTGAAATTAAATTTCATAGTGAAAAGACAAAATGTATCATCTTGAAAATTTTTAGGCCTAGATAAGGCAATTGGGGTAGATCGAGTGTTGTAACCTGATATTTTTCTGAGGCCTAAATGGGGTATTTAGAATAAATTGAGGGTCTTAGTCTATAAGAGAGAGAGGTTTCACAACTATTGACGTGAAATCAGGGGAATGACCTATGTATAAAGAGTAAGATTCAACAAAGTTTAAAGTTGGAATTCGATCAAGTCCGAAAGCCCCAAAAATTCTCACAAAATCCCAAAAAATATAAAACAATATCTAGGACAGTATATGAGCCTTAGAATGAGGTTATGAAGTCATATAAATATTTAATTTAATTTTTGAATATTTTAGTGATTTTTAGCGTGATAGGGTTTTTGGATGAAAATTAATTATTCCAAATAATAGGGACATCAATGTTTTGGATTGTGATTAGGGGAAATTATCATCATATGTGAGAGAATTATTCCAAAAGGAGGTTCAGAGATATCAGCAAAAATTACTGAAATCGGCTAATCACTAGTAAAATGAACTTTCAGTCAAGAATTTATTATGGGAGTTCTAGATGTCCATAAATTCTCAAATTTTAATGGTAGTGTACTGGGATATTTATAGAGCCTTGGGAAATATTTGAGAATTTTTGGATGAGTACAGAATTTTCTAAATTTTTCCCAGTATTTTAGCTGATACGGGGAAAGACTGTTGAAAGAAAGTAAGCCAGACGAACTCCCTGGGGCTCACAACAGGTGCTGCCAGCTTTGCTTACTTGACGGAGGATATGGAAGCTTCTAGAACATTCTAGAACATTTTAGAATGGATTACATGTCATAGTGTGAAAAGGGCTAGATAAGTTGTTGACTTTTTTTAATTCATGCAAGACAAACACGTGCTTAACTTTTGGCTATAAATAGCAGCCCTCTCCCCCTCCTTTTTGGCCTGAATTTGAGGAACCTTAAGGAAGCTCTAGCTGTTTGGAAACTCAACCTTTCCTCTCATAATTTAAAGGCGAATCAAGCTACACCGACCGATCCTTCGAGTGAGGTATGTTTTAGCCTACATCTCCTTTCAATTTCCTTCTCTTCTTCACTGGTTTGGAAGCATTCCAAGGGGTGAAAATGTTGTCCATGTTTCAGCTAGCCTAGGAGAGGAAGGAATTTATGTTGTTTAATGTTCTAGGAGATTGGAAAAGGCTAAAAATTGGTGTGTGGGCTTGATTTGGGTTGGGTTCTTGCTTTGTGTATGGTATGTATGTTTCAACCAAGACTCCTAGGGTGGTGCTATAGTTTGATTTCATGGGTTTTCTGGTTCCATTATGTTTAGGACATTGTTTCTCTTGAGGAAAGGTTGAAAGAACACTTGTTAACCGATGAACCGATGAAATCACCAAGAACCCCTTAAGAGGAAGGGTGTTCGGCCAAAGGGAGTTTGTGGGGAAGGATTGTGATTTTGATTAAATAGATTCCATAAAGGGATTCAGGGGTTAAAATTGTGTAGAATGAACCTCTAAAATTGTTTGACTAAATTGTGGAAACATGATCTTACTTGTTAGAGAAAGAGTCATTGGTTTAGATATTGTAGCATACATTAATGTCTATGCATTGTGAGATGTATATGGACATTCCAGAGAAGGGATCCAATAGTTCCAGAAGCAAGGAAAAGACATCTGCATCGTTCTAGAGTAATTGGTAGCTAGAATTTCTGACCTTAACTTATATTGCTTTGCTTGTCTGCTGTGTGTATGTGCTTGATTACTGTGTTATGGTTGAGCTAGCATGTTATGTTATGAGGTGTATGACTCCCTGTTTATATGCCTTAGCTATGTGATTAAGGTTGAGTCTCATGCATGCTCCCTGTATATTGTAAGTGCCAGAGAGAGGGCACTAGATCAGTAGTAGAGCATAACATATAGCATAACTAGCATTGCATTATACTGTTACTAGTTGTGAATTCAATATGCTACTGAGGTTTCCCAAGAAACCTTACCTTTTCCAAAAATGCAAGTGATTGTTCAGTAGGAGGCAAAGTGAAAGAAAGAGTATGAGCATGTTTATTGTGTCTCCTGTACTGCTTTTAGATGACTATATATGTATATATGCTGTGATACTGGACTTCTGGACTGAGATTGTATGCTACTGTATTATGTTATAATTATGGGGATATGTTATGGTATAGATGTTATGTTGTTCGTGATGCATGGACTCTAAGAGGAAAGGGAAATTGGCATAGTATTGTGATTATGGTTTTCTAGCACTTGGTTTTTGGTTATTTCTAGTTTAAAATTGGGTTGGCTACAGTTTAAGCAAATGATTGAATTTAACCACGAGCTTTTATATGCTAATAGAGGATATTTTTTAGCTACAAATAAAGTGGTAGATCATGTCATTTGGATTTTTGTAAAGAAAGTTATGCCTTCCCAAAGTTAGGCCAAAAATCAAAGAAATTGGAAAATGACCAAATGAATAGTGCTTGTTAACCATATGAACAATACATTTTTTAGGGTCTACACGTGTTGATTTCTATGCAATCAAGGAATGATATTATTTTTCCCTTAAAGAGGAATGAGAAAGCTTTCTAACAAACTTGGAACAACTCATTCCAATTTTTTTTAGAATTAGTTATAATTTTTCAAATTTGGTTGAAAATAAGGGCCAGTGAATAATAACCTGCCGAAATAAAAGTTTTATTCCTTGTTTTCTCAACTTAAAGTTATAACTAATGGTTCCAAGGGCCTTAATCGAGTATGGTAAATGCTTTAAAATTGAGGTGTGACACAAAACTACCCTTGTTTTTTAAAAAAGAAAAAGGTTAACCTTTTCCAGTAATTGAAGCCCCCACTGTTGGCTGGAACTCCAGCACTGCCAACCACCAATCTAACCACGATCATGGTCGCCATAAAATTAAATATTGCATAAAGGGTTCAAATGAGGGTTTGAACATACCCCTTCTTGGCACCCAAAAGAGATTTCATACCACTAGACCACTTGAGCTTTTCAATTAATATGTGCAATAAAATATAAGGAGAATTTCATTATAAGGCATCTCAATCAGATTCATATCAAAATATGAATGACCCTCCAAAAGATTTTGAAACATTTAAGGACCTTGAGGGCAACATGAAATTAATTCTCATGATGAAATGACATCATAGCCTCTACCTTTATTTTTTATTTTTTGAAAAATGGAGGGTATTGTTAGCCATTGAAGGTGAGTCCCATATCGAAGCTTTGACACCAGACCCCTGAATGTTAGACAACCAGCAGTGAGGGTTTGTGTAATATCCCAATTTTTGGGGAAACTCTTTAAGTTATAATAAGATTCAAAATCTTATTATTTTATGTGCATTTTTGGGGTAATTTATGGAGATTAACTAAAGATATATATTACTATAAGCATATGAGACCCAGAGGATGAAGAAAAGTGAACAATAAATTAAGATGATTTTTCCATCTTTCACGGGAATTTCTAGCTAATTAAAAAGGAAGAATTAGTTAGAATTAAGTATGGAAAATATCCAAAGGTCTCCAAAAAGTGATTTAAATTAAGGGAACATTGGCCTAAGAATTATAATGAATTATGAAATTATTTCCAATTGAAAAAAATATGGAGATTAATTTCTAGGATTTTCTATCCGAAATTTTATCAGTAAGAAACCAAATTTAAGAACCCAAATTTGGAGAAATTCTAGAAATAATAGTAAATGTTGGAAATAATGATTAAGAAAAATTGGAGAATACCCTTAAATTATTTGGACACTAATGACAGTCAGATTGGAATTTTCCGAGACAGTCGATATACCGACTTTACCAAAAATTCATCTGATAGGTCACATTTTTCTCTTAGAATTAATTCACCCATATATGTATAATTTTTCTCTCCTTTTCCACTTGTTATGTACACATATACCCAGCCACTTAAATTGCTTTCCACGGAGAGAGAAGCATTCGGTCAAAATAATACTCCTCTTCATTCCATTGTTTTCCATGTCAATGGGATAAGAATGAGAAGAGTCTTCAGTTTTAATGGAATCACTGCACAATAATTCCTCCGGTTTAATTCATTCGGTTACCATTGTTATTCATTTGTCCATTCACTTATCAACTGAGAGAAGAGAGACTTCATTTCTCCATTTCATTTCCTTGGTAAGATAGGAAGAGGAGACCGAGAGTGAGAATACCTCAGCCATTCCATTTTCCCTTCAGTTTTAGTGAATCACATAACAGAGTGCAGTAGTTTCAGACCGAAGAAGAGGGAAGGAATAGAAGAGAAGGATCACGGTCAGTCCAAAGTTCTCATCCTCCTTTAGTTCATCAATTCTATTTCAGATTTGCATGAATGTTTTGGTTTTGTTTACATGTTGAAAAACAGAGGTAATGGGTCTGGAACTGGAAGCCGAAAGCATTTGCTTGAAAGTATATATACATATCAAGTCTGTTCTAGAATCATATATATATGTACTGCATTCGGTTGAGTTTTGTTCTAGAAAGAAAAGGATAATGGAATGGTCTGGAATTTGAATATATATATGTTGGGTAGTATACCAAGTCAGGGAAATAATGGATATATATGCATGTGTTTCGGTGCAATGTAATTGGAGTGAAAGAAAATGTTATATGAATAAATAATCTGAAGTTTTATCTTTCGGTCCAGAGCAATGGATTGTTTCATGTAAATATTTGACAGGGTAAATAAACTCCATTTTCCCTAAAAATTTACAGAAATGTAGAGGACTTAACAAGATCTCAAATGAGTGCTATTTTGTGCAATTTGGCTTTGTCAATTAGGAGTTATGATTTATGAAATTTGAAATTAAATTCTGGAGTAAAATCCTAATGGCAGAAAGAAATGTGTTTGAAAACATATGCAAATGACCTTGGATTCTTATGAAATTTTATGAGGAAAAAAACGTATAAATATTTAAAATAAGCTTGGACCCAGGTCATTTTGAATTTTGTAGGCTGAGATATGATTTTTGTAAGTTCAGGATATATTCTAGAATGTGAGTTATGTCTGCCAAAATGAAACCTTTCGCAACTATATTCAAATGACCATGGATGACCATGAAATTTTAGGAGGAAGTAATAGACATATGAATTTGATAATGGGCTTGGAACCAAATCATTTGGAATTTTTTGGATTTAAATCTGATTTTTACAAGTTGCATCAGTCTGTCAGGGAAGAATTCTAACAGTAGAACTTCATGTAATGTTTTGACAGAGCAAACCAATTTCGTTTCTTATGAAATTTTGTGAGATAATAGTAGACATTCTAAGGTTTAAAATGAGTTCAAGATCATAGCAAATGGATGTCAAGAATAGAAGATATAATTTTTGGAAGATAGGGTTAGAATCAGTGAAAATTCCAGCAAGTCAATTTAAATGTTTATGAATGTTCTTTGGTTGATATACCTTATTGACTTGATTAGGATTTGACCTTTGTTGAAGAGACCCTTAGAAGGCAGAAATTTGAAAAGCCAAAGGAGAAGGTTAAAGCTAAGGTTCAAAGGTAGCAAAGTTACATGATTTCTATTGTCATACTTGCTTGCATTTTTCTGTGATGATGCACATGTATGTTTGAGCTTATGTCTTGCTTTGTTTTGTTGTCATGAAAATGATAACTATGTTATGTTGCATGCTTAACATGTAAATGCTATAGCTATTGTTTTTCTCAGGTGCATTAAGATTATTTTGCCATAGGGCATACAAAACATATAAGCTCCCATGTTAGTTTTATGCTTGTCACATAGTTGTATGCCTGTTTGATAATGGTATTGTGTTAACTTACTATTGGGATTCACAATAATCTCACCTCCCAACAATAACCATAAAGTAGGGTCGGAATCTTCAAGGCGGAATGGAAAAGACATCCAGGGATGAAGACATTATTGCTTACTATATGTAAGCTAAGGAATTTGATGAATTTGTAATGGTATATGTAAGCTAAGGAATTAAATGAATTATGTTTATGATTAATTTGTATTATGTAATTTGTCATGATACTAGACCATAAGTTGAGTTATGTTTTGTTCTAATGGATAATATGTATGAGTTAGATTTTTGTACATAAGGTTATAAGGTTAAGAATAAATAGGGAGAAACTGTTTTACCAAAATGTGATAGAATTAGATTCCAAACAAATCTGGAATTCATGAGTGAGCAATAGAAGCATGGAACTATTTTCCCTTAAAAAATATTTAAAGGACTTTATAGTAGAACTTGAAAAACGTTATCTCAATATTTCTACGTTTAGTTATGAATTACCAATGTATGACCATAAATATGTACGGAAATGAATGGTACCATCGAAAACAAAATTTTCAATTTTCTATGTTATCCGCATTATAGCACGACTCTAATGGACGTTAAGTGACCTAAAGATAGTCTATATGTAAGGTGTGACACGAACAATATATGCTTCTTAGTTTCATCATCCCCAAAATGCACCTTCTTTCCACTTCACAAAGTAATCACATTGAGGGATTTGGGGTTTATGACCGTATTTGGAGGTATGTAGCCCCCACTCTTAGCCTGCATATCTGTTACAACATTAAAGAGCTGTGTGAGATGGCTAGTGATGTCATTTTTTCAAGGTAAGCTCTTCTATTAGGGAGAGACTACCAAATGAAAGTAAGCCAGATGAAGTCTGTGGGGCCCACAGTGAATGGCGCCAGCCATGCTTACTTTAGTGAGTATATGAAAGTTTTCAGAATAGTCCAGAATATGCTAGGAAGTTTTGAGCTCTAGTGTGAATAGGCCTAGTTGAAAAAGTTAACTTTTGTGTTATCCTCCCAACCAAACATGCCTTTAGTGAGAGGCTATAAATACAGCCCTCCCTTCTCCCATTTTTTTTTGTGCACTTTGGGGAGCTCAAGCGAAGCTCTAGCAATTTTAAAACCCAGTCGTTCTACTTGGAATTTTAGGACGATTCAAGCTACCCCGGTTAGAGGTATGTTCTAGCATCTCTTCTCTTTCAATTCTCCTCTCTTTCTCCATGGTTTAGAGGCACTCCCAAAAGTGGGGAGGTGCTGCCCAATTCGGCCTAGCATGAGGAGGGAGTTTTGAAATTGTTTTATGGTTTAAATAATTCAAAAAGGCTAGAACAAGGTGTGTATGCTTGAGTTGACTTGAAATCACATGTGTGGGAAATATAACACCCTATTTTTTATAGTCCTTGTGGGTTGATTTAGTATGACTTTGAACTACACAGCGGAAAGTGAAACAATTTCATAAACAACTAAATGAATTAAATCTAGACACATGGTTTGCACCGGTAGCATGAATGGATTTTCTGAAAAATTTTAAACTTTTTAAATCACCTTCAAAATAGTTAACCAGTGGTTTAAATTCTTTATTAACCCTTTATTGTACTAACCATGCGCGGTAGTAACAGAGTTTCTCTTCTTTAATCGCTTTATTCTATCTTCCCTTTTTCACTTAATTACTTATTAAGTTATGGACCCCCTTTCATATATGACCATAACTACATTATGAATCATACCTAATAATTACAGAGTTAATTTCATTATGCTCACTGTAATTATTACTATCTTGCATACTATTACTACCATTATCCGGCCATCAACAAAGACGGCACTTACCTATGGGTACCTAGGCATTGATATTCCTCCTTAGTGAGGAAATTATAATTCAACTATTCTTATACAAATTCAACTACAGTTGTACTTTTACAACCAATAGCATTACAGGGCTAATTGAAAAATAAGTATAACAAAATATGTTATACAGACAACCAACACTATTAATTAAACCTACTGCACCACCTTCTTACTTATCCGCCATAATAATTCCTTTGCCTTTCGAGCTACCTTCTTAAACTGTAAATTGGTATATGAAAAAGAGTGAGATTCGAAAGAATCATAGTAGTAATAGGTAGTCAATCATAAAGATACAACATCACACAACATGTCAAACAATCATCATATAACGAAATTATCACAACAACATTCCATGCAGAACACACAGTTTGCATATCACCATAGCACTAAGCACATCCCAAGGCAACGAGTGATACCACACATGCATCCACTTGTGCAGCACACAGCAGTACATTGGCATGAGCCTCCACCCATGCACTAAGCCTTGGGCGACCACCCCGCAAAAATCAGAATATGCCAAATAATTTATGATGAATACAAGACATGTAGTGTATCATATAACAAATGAAAGGCAAAGTTACTATTTGTCGATCTTCCAGCTATCTTACCATCACTAGTCCTCTTTCCTGCTGGTCATCTCTTGGAGCTCGGGCAAAAGTCAAACCCTATATTTCATAATTTTATATAGAGTGGTCAATGTCTATTCTAATCTTAATAACATAAGTGTATTTATGTTATTCTTGACCCACTCATGGATCTTAGTCCTTTTACTTTATATTGTTTGTTATAATTAAATAATCCTCTTAATCATTAACAGAATCTACTCCCATTACACTGAATTTAGAAAATTCATATCTTGGGATGGGGAGATCCAAATAACATGATCCTTGTCTCTAATTAACCCTTAATAAGTCTACTTTAGGGTAAATTATTTATTAATGATTGCACCATATTTTTACATGCTTTTTCATAATTAATTTTGGAAATTTGATGAATTTCTTATGTTATTATTGCATGATTAAGCATGAAATTGAGAAAATAAAATACAAATAAATTAAGTCCAATTTGAGATTAAAATGTCATAATTTGTTAATTATTCATGCAAATGATTTTTATTGGACTTTTAATTCTACCCATTAAATAATTTTCCATTTAAAGAAAGAGAGGTAGAAAAATAAAAATATATATATAATAAATTGTATTTTTTTTATTTCCTTAGTCAAATTCAACATTTGACTAAGGAAATTATGCAGTAGCCAGAATTGAATGATGAGCTGCAAATTTGGAAAAAAAATGTGCGACAATTGACACTATAATTTCGGCAAAGAATGTGGCGTGATGAGAGTTTGAATAAGAGGAGGAGACTATGAAGACTGAAAAAAAAAATCAGCAATGATCATCTCACCATAACCTCCAGCTTTCCATATCTCTCCACCGTGTCCATCATCCCTGGACTACCGCATCTCCAGCCATTGCAGAACAATCACCCATCATCATTATTTTCATCCAGTCATCATCCCATCTTCGATCACGTCATACCATCATCGTGAAACCAGACAGCATCGGCGACAACCTCCCTCATTCCATCTGTTCTTCACCGCCCACCGTGGCCTCCACCTAGTTACCACCATCAGCTATAGCAAAACAGGATCACGAGTGCAGTCCAGAGAAGAGAGTGGGTCTGGTTCGAGAAGAGAGTTGAGGTTCTGGTTTTTGGAACACGAGAGAGGAGTTGCATGCAGTGCCACAAAAGAAAAATCACAGCACCCATCATTCTCTCCTCCAGTGTAAAACACCATCAAACCAATACCATCACCATTCTTCTTGACCTCTGTTTTCATCGTGCAGAAAAAAAAAAGTGTAGAGCCGTGGGAGTTGCAGCGAAGGGAGAAAGGTCTGGTTCATGAGCATGAGAGTGTGCATGAGAGTTGCAGCGAGAGAGAGGAGGACGAGTGCAGTACCGAGGAGCTTCTGGTTTTGGAGAGGCTGCTGCCACAAGCAGCAGTGACGAGCTGGGTTTGAGAGCCGAATGGAGAAAAAGATCAAGAGCTGGGTTTGAACCACTGCAGACCACCCACCATCTGCAGACCACCATCGAAATCCAGTCACCGCAGAGCTTTAACCACTCCTTACCACCGTCGAGAGCAGCAGCACCACAAGAGAAGTTCAGAGAGTTGAGGGTCTGGTTCACGTTCACCTCGGTTCAGTTGCAGACCACCACCACTGTCGAAAGACTATAACCATCATGATCACCTTCGGTTTCTCTGATTCTCTCTCTCTCTAATTTCAACGTGATCATCTCCATTTCTCTCTCTCTCTCACTGTTGAAAGTCAAAGGAAAGCCATAACATTTAACTCCTTTTCTCTCTCCAAATTTGATTCTATGCAATTACTATTTTTATTATAATATTGTGGCTAAAATGGATATAATGAGTGGCTAATTCCTTTGAGTTTTGGTGGTGAAGGAAGTGGCTGGAAGTTTCAAAGTGCTACAA
>JBAGKO010019986.1:0-11164 GCA_037177275.1 Acacia concinna | reverse complement strand
AAAAGAAAAAATTATTGCCCACCTATAGAGGGTGTAGCAAGAATTTCCATATCATCATCAGAGTGCTCAACAATTAACGGATTAGTCCTCATGAGAAAGTCACACATACCCTTTGCGCCTGGGTCCCATGGGCTATCTGTATTAATAAAGGCCTCAGCAAATTCATCGTCTTCAGTTGCCAGCTTTGTTGTCACATTATCATTGGGTACCTTAGTTGTTTGTGATGACTTTAGAGAATTATTTCCCAAATTTTTATCCATAATCTTCAACTTCACACACGGATTCAACTTATCATTACACTTAGAATCTTGCAAAATAGTAGGCCCCTCACTCAAGCCCAAACTAGAATTAACTTTTTCCATACTATTATTTGGGGCCTTATTACGTTCACCTTCTTGCACCATATTAAGCCCACTAGCAGCCCTTCCACTTTGATGCCCATTATTTCCATTCCCATTAATACTATTTGGCTCTTTATTTTCAGAACCACTATTACCGTTAATTTGAATTGTAATATTTCCAGAATGGGAATTCATAACTCTTACCTCTTCTGATTCATTATTTGATTGATTGACCAAATTTCCAGCTCGCGAAACTCTCTTGCTTGAATCCCGTGGCTCATTAAAAGTTTCCTCTTTTTCCTCCACATTCAATGCCCTGAAACGAGATCCCTTATTATTAGATTGATTGACTAAATTTCTAGCTTGCCAAATTTTCTTGCTTGAATCCCGTGGCTCATTAAAGTCTCCTCTTTTTCCTCCACATTCAATACCCTAAAACAAGATCCATTAATGAGATTTGGTCGTGACTCACGCCTTCCCCCTTCAGAACCCCGCGCTCTAGACTCCGGCTTCCTCATCCGCTGTGGTTGTTGGACCAACATCCAACTATCGTACTTCACTGTCGGCGGAGTATCAATGTCGCCCTCCCCATTAACCACCACTGCCCCATTACCATTACAGTCTTCTCCATTCCATGCAATTCCTGATTGAACATCTCCTTCCTCACCATTTCAAAAAGCTAAAAATAGGGGGAGACCTAAAGCGAAGGAAGGTACATAACAAGTAAAAGAAGCGGCAGTTGCAACACGCACAGTTATTCATCTTCTTTACCATTCTTCATCGGAGAAGCAGAGATCTTTGGGAGCATAGTAGAGAGCGATAACTATAGAAAGAGAAAGAAGGTCCATCGACAACCATCAGAATAAGGACGAAAGGAACTTTGGTGTGCTGTAGTCTATCCCATGTTTCTTCCTGATTGTGAAGGCGTTGAACGAGACAAGCTAAAGAGAAGACACCATTACATGAACTTCTTCAAGCTTAACTAGAAAGAGAAAGGCTGGTGCTATTTCTGATTTACAATGATTGCTGAAGGAAAGGGGAGGAGCTTCAATTTGACTCTACTTCTTATTTTCATTATGCTATTTGACATTGGAATTGTTGTTGAGATTATTATGGTTTTAGCAATGTTTAGTTAATTTTGTTTTACAACCTGGAGCAACTATGAACTTATCAGTAGATTAAACTTTGTTTGTCACTTATTAGTTATGTTTTAGTGTTAATTTTGGTTATTTAATCTTGTTTATGTTTTTTATCTACTTAGTTCTTGATCACCATTAGGTATAAATTTGAGTATTAGAATTTATCTTGACGAAGGGAATTTTAATTAGGCTATAAGATTAAGTAATATGGGATTAGATTGCTATTTAATTTGTGATTGGGATAGACATTTACCTAATGGCCTCATATGATTGTTGTAGAGTGTGTTCAAATAGTTTTGCCTCGAGTTATAATGTTAGACATAACATTTTATACTTAATAAAGGGTTGTAAGTGGACTAAAAGACACTTATAACTATTTATACTCAAGATTAACACGATTAACTTAAAGACTAATTAAATTAGTGGAAATAAAATTTATGAAACTAATCAGTAGTTAGTGACTCTGGGTTGCATTTTTAATATTTGTGATAATTAGTTTATTTTAATTTAATTTTAAATTTTATTTTCACTTATTTGAATTCAATTTTGATTTGCTCAAATTAATTGAAAGTATAGAATGAATGCTCAACCAAGTTTAGGTGCCAAGTTCTCGTTGGGAACGATATTTTACTAACTACTTTATTACTTAATAAGGCTTGTACACTTGCAGAGTCAAGGGTTACAAATTTTACAACTATCACCTAATCACTTTTTCCTAAATTTGTACTACACGTGGATCACTGTAAAAGCTAAAACTTGAAACACAATATTTATTAATTTGACCGGGGCTCTTGCGTTTACAGAGTTAGTGATGAGCTGCAATATTTATGAGATGTGACTAATGTGGTTTCTTGTAGATATTATATTATATAGATTATTTTCTACTGACTTTACAAGTAGTATTTTTAACATTATTGGACTGAATTTGAAGTAATACCATCATAGTTGGTATTTTCAAGCATTGTAATGGATGATGTTGGTGAAGACACTGCATGCACTTTTGATATCTTAAGTATGATTGAAAAGAAGTTTTAATTCATATTTTTTAAAAAATACAATGGAAGACTTTTATATCAACTTACTGTTACATGCCTGTCTTCCTTTTCTTCTTTGCTATCACATTTTTCATTCTAATTAGTGTGATCTTATCACTTTATTGCAAAAAATATGCACATATCGTTGTTTGCAATACTTTAGATTCTAGCATGAAATTTCTTATCAATTTGAATGAAGTCTATTTTGTTGTGCTAGTCTTTTTCTATTAGTATCCTAGCTTTTCACATGGTGACTTCTTTAGTAAGATTCAAATTTCTTATCAATTTGAATGAAGTATGTTTTGTTGTCCTCTACTACTCACAGAGTATATTCATCCATTTAGGCCATTTTCTTTTCATGCACAAGCAAAAGTCTAAATCAATGTTATGCTATTATTGTAGGATCATTTTACTATTGTTTACAAGTTTTCTGTTTGCATTTTCATTGCTTTCTGTTTTCAATTCTAAAATGACAATCCATGCTTTTTGTTTTCCATTCCCGTGCCAGTCCCATATGCAATGGAGTTTTTTAGAGTTCTCCATTCTCTTTATCATGCTCTTTGTTTTTGGCATATTCCTTCAAAACCCCAAATAGGTATGCATAATGAATGTAGATGTAGATGGTAATTCCTTAAGTACTGAAACGGACAACCTTGAAGGATCCATATCTTTATTAGGATCAAGTGAATATGACTTTGAGTTCTTAAAATTGTTAGTGATTAATATGATAAACGAATATAAAAATA
Source organism: Acacia concinna (assembly GCA_037177275.1). Lineage (NCBI taxonomy): Eukaryota > Viridiplantae > Streptophyta > Magnoliopsida > Fabales > Fabaceae > Acacia > Acacia concinna. Next base: position 7,904 of record JBAGKO010019986.1, on the reverse strand, counting down.
AGTTTTTAAATAAGATTCCAGTTCGTCTATATGCACTTACCGGTCATGAATTTATTAATGAGCTTATGCAAGGATAAGAACTACTTGTTATGAATTGTTGTGAATGGAAAATGCATGTTTTATTAATTTTTGCAATGACTAATGAGTTAAGGACTAAAGGTTTTTTAGAAGATTCAACAAAAGTGAAGTTAGAAGAGAAGGTTGCAATGTTCCGATGTATTATATGTCATAATCTTAGACAAAGGGTAGTTGCAGATCGTTTTCAACATTCTACCGAAATAGTATCACACTATGTTAAGGAAGTGTTAAGATAAGTGTCTCTTAGGAAAAGACCTTATAAAACAAGTTACAAGAGAGATGGCACCTATGCATGTTTGAAATAACCCAAAGTACTTTCTTTGGTTTAAGGTAAATCTTAATCTTAATTATTGTTATTTCTATTTAAGTGTCTTTGTTTACATTTTCATTTGCTTTTCCCATGGCCTCCCAGAGGTATAATTCAAAATTAAATCCTTCATATATGCCATTTATCCTTTTCTGAATCAATGTTATGCTATTATTGTAGGATCATTTTATCTTGCAGACTCTGGATATTCTTGCATCGATGGCTTTCTTCCACCATATAGAGGAGAAAGATATCATGTGCAAGAATACCAAGGTAGAGGTCACCAAGCTAGAAATGCTAAAGAGCTTGTTAATTATAGGCATTCTTCATTAAGAATGACGATTGAGCAATGCTTTGGAGTTTTGAAAGCTTGATTTCCTATTTTGAAATTAATGCTACCATGCAAACCTTCCAAACAACATCTAATAGTGGTGGCATGTTGATATGACACAATATTTATATGGTTTTGTTGGGTGTTTTATAACTAAATTGCACATGTTTACCCTTAATTTGCATTGTATTTAGAGTTTTAGGATTACATGGTTCACACTTTGCATTTTGTTGATTTAAGGGTAAAAATGGAATTATTTTACATCCTTTATTAGATTGCTTCACTTGCCTTGGCAAAGCTTTCTTTGTAATGATATTTTCAGGCAATCAAAGGAGAAATTGGAGCCCAAGATGGATCAAGGATGGAGGCACCAGAGCTTGAAGGCCAAAACACATGGAGAATAGTGATCTGCCACCTGAGGTCATGACCTGGACCTGTTAGGTCACGACCTGAGAAGTTTAATGAAGCTGTCCATTTTGAAGCAAAGTCAAGCCTGGAAGGATTTTCCACCAAGCTAGGTCTTGACATGGAAGATATGAGGTCGCGACCTCAGACCATTATCAGCAAAGATGCATTTTGGATTAGGGCTAATCAAGAGCCAATAAAAGGGGGATTTAATTGCGATCAACCATGGTGATTACTCGTGAGATCTTAGAGTAAGGCAGCCTGAAACCCTAAATTCCCAATTCCCCTCAATTCCTAACCCTATTCCATAACCCTAACCTCCATATATCAAATTCCATCCACCATACACCATCAAACCATCAGAGAGGATAGCCGAATGAACATTACCGAGAGACTAGACCATAATATGAACCTTTCACTAAAAACTATTTTCAAAACCCTAAGAAAACCCAAAAAGATTTTATTTTTAGTTTAGTTTAGTTGCATCACAAAAATCCCCTAATTGACCAATTAATTAGGTTACGCTAGAAAATTAGTTACTTAGGAATTTCAATTAGCGCTCCTCAAGAAAAATGATTGGTTGCCCTATACTACATTATTGGTGCAATAATTCTGACAGACCGATTTAAGCGACAATCTCAGTTTGATCACATGTTGTGATATTCCTAATTATATATGCAAGTGGAATCAAAGTGACATGTTGTTTACTGAATGGGAGAATATGGATCTAACACAAGTGGAGGATTTAACCTTAGCATAAACTTAGAATTTGAAAGTTTGACAGGAAACAAGAGTGCACAAGGTACAAGTTATAATTTGGATAACTTGTCTAGATTATCTTATCAAAGCACAACAAAGATGTTAGCACTTTGTGATCAAATTTTTGCTAGGATGTGGTTACATCATTGCAATTCTATCATTTGATATAGTTAGATGTTATTTTTGAAAATCTTTGTAAAACGATATCCATTTAAATTTTAATCATTTTTTAAATTGTATTTTCCATTGATCTTTTAATTTAATTTTTAATTAGACTCGATTATTTATATAATAAGATATTATCTATTTATAATAAATAAATTAGGGGAAAAAACTAATTATAATAAAATGTTAATATCAATTATATAAAATAAGTGAATTAAATAAATTGATGTTAAGAAGAATTTGTTCAAATTGGATTTTATTTTTAGTTCTTTTTCCCAAAACTTGTTTTTAGTTTTTAAAAAAACTAAAAATAAATAGACTTTTTGATTTTTAAAAATAGTTTTAAAAAAAATTATATAAAAAAGTTTGCTTTTCAAAACTTGTTTTCAAAAATAGGTATTCAAACAAGTTGTTTGTTTTTTGGTTTTTAAAACCTATTTTTAAAAACAATATATCCAAAATTTTTTTTTTGTTTTTTTATAAAACTTGTTTTCAAAAATAGTTTTATAAAACAGTTATTGAGAACAAAAAACAGAAAATAGAATCAAACAAGCCCTAAATCTCTCCCTTTAATTCAAGGAGAAATTAAAAATGTCAAGGGCTGCTATTAGAACCGGTGATATGGGCCGAACCACAAGGTTTAGGCTAGCCCATCACGAGTTGGGACTATATGGGTTCAAGCCTAAAAGACCCATATCTATATGGGCTCACATTTAGCCAACCCAACTCATAAACGCCAGGTAGAAGGGTTGGGCAGGCCAGCCTGTTTTTTTCCCATGTTTTTCAATTTTTTTTTAAAAAAAGACATGTTAATTTTTTTTCTTATTGAACCAAACCATAAAAAAAATAAAAAGATGATAACAACTAATAAATAAGAAGTCTACTTCTTGGAAATTTGGAATGAGCCGACTTTCACTTACAAATTACAAGATACAAATTAAGTTTCAAAGTTCAAAGTTTAAAGTTCAAACCTATAAATGAATTTGAAGCATGCATAAAAAGTTAGAATTTTGAGTTTACTTTTAGACTCTTGGGTCTTGACATTTTATAGATATTTTTCAAAAATAATAAAAAGACCATATGGGCCAACTCGTGAACTCGTCGAGCCAACCCATTGCGGGTTAGGACTATATGGGTTCGGGCTTAAAAGACCTGCATTAAAACGGTCCCACCTTTTCCAAACCCAAACCGGCCCATTTGTCGGGTTGGGTGAGTTGGGCCTACGGTTAAAACATGTATTACTAGCTCTAGCTACTATAACACATAATGTTATAAGCATTATAAGAAACATAGAGTGTGTTTGGAATAACAATAGGATAACTGACTTATTTGTAATCGAACTTATAAATAAATCAGAATAGCTATAAGTCAAGATTATGTATGTTTGGATTAACATTAGCATAAGTGACTTATAAGTGATTTATGTAAAAGTAAAATGTGTTTGGTTGATATGTTAAAAAGTAACTTATTGTGGTAAATGATTGAAGGGGACATGAATATTAGTGAATACATTATACATATATATATTGTCAAATTTAAAAGTTATACCATAAAAAAGAAAAAATAATTTTAACAAAAGTTAAGAATAAAAGCTTAAAATATATAATTAATAACAAGATTAAATGATTAAAAATGTATATAAATTAAAAAGCAAAGAAATGTAAAATTCCTTATGAAATAACATTACATTACTAATCGGATCAAATGGACAGTATAATTCGGTCTCTAATTTCATCACGAACATAATTCATTGGGTCTTATAATTACTATCTTCAATCCTAATTATAAGACCTAGTTCACTTTTTTCGCTTCTTTAATCTCTAAAAAAAACCAACTAGGTCTTATAATTAGGACTTGAGGGAGTCTTATTACATGTAAATATATTATGATATGTATATTGCCTCCGGTCCTAATTATAAGATTTAGTTAACTTTTTTCACTTCCTTAATCTCTCCAAAAAAATCAATTGGGTCTTATAATTAGGATTGAAGGGAGTCTTATTACATGTAAATATATTATGATAAATTTTAATGCTTTAAAATAATATAGTTAGCTATTCTCTAAAAAGTCAACTAAGTATTATAATTAAGATAAAAAAGAGTAAGTTATAACATAAAAATAAAAATAAAATCCAAAAAAAGAAGAAGACAAAAACGTCCATAAGAATTAAGCAAGAACTTCTTGCTTATTAAAATAAGTCCTATATATAGAATAAGTCCAATAACCCCATTGATATCCCAAACACCCAAAAATTGTATTTTGACAAAATTGGACGTTTGTGGGCAAAACAATAGGATGTTATGGGTATGTATCATGATACCAAACATGCACATAATCTCTTTTGGACTTTTCTTCTCACCAGTGTAATCTCTCCTACCTTTCTCTCTATACATCTATATGAGTGTGTGTGAGGTGATAATAAAAATTTTGTGATGTGAATTATATCCATAGGCAGGCATTTTATGGGATAATAAAGAAGGCAGTGGAGGAGTTCAAGCCAGATCTTTATCTAGTGACAGTGTTGAACTAACACTTGAAAGATTAAGATGGGCATAGAGAAAATATAGGGGGTTTGGTAAGGATTAATTTCATAATTGAATATTTATATTTTAGTTTTTGGTGCTTCAAAATGATTACAATTTTTAGGATCTTATTCATAAATATTTTGCTTTTTTAGTCCATCCCCTATTTGTGCAGCAAAAACCAAAAATCACATTGAATATGTATCATTGAGTTTTAAACAACATTTGAAGGCTTGGACCGGACTGAACGATCCGACTGGTCAGACCTTCGGCTAGAGGGTTATCGGGCAGTTTCAATGCTTTAAGTCGTTCCAAGTTTTCAACCACTTTGGACAACCATGAACCGGCCTTTTAGCCGGAAGCCGCCTTTATCCCAGAACCGGAGTGGCTTCTCTATAGCTGGATTGCCAAAGCTCCCATAGAGAGAGAGAGAGAGAGAGAGAGATAAAGAAAGACCCGATGGAAGAGAAAATAGGAGAAAGAGAAATGTAGATTTGAGATACTTACTCAATGATCTATATAGATTAAAAAGTTTCATCCTATAAGCTTTTAAACTCAACCTTATGATTCATATCTGTGAAGACAACACACTCGGCAAGAAGAGAAGCAAAGAAATGCTCTGACTTGAAGGAACCTGGATTCACTCCTTTGTATTAAAACTACATAGTTTTTGCGTAAATAGGAGGGGTCCCCTCTTTTCTTTTTCTTTTTTACAAAATAATTTATAAGCATTTTTTTTAAGTAACACCCAATATTCTAAAATAGTTTAATGTGTTAAAATATTTTTTTGTACTATAAAATAATTCTTAGGAGTACCCAATATTTGATAATATGTGTACTGAACTATTTTTTTTACCAAGAATTTGTATCTTACCATTGTTATTTTTTTTATCAAGACTCTGAAAGTTACAGTTATTTTTATCACATTTAGCCCCCTAAATTATTTTCTAGCTAGTTGCAACAAGAAGCTAATGATTTTCAGGAGCACCTAGTATCTGACAATATATTAGTCTTTCTTTTAGATTGTGTTGCTAGATATTGGGTAAGATACAAATTCTTAGTAAAAAAAAAAGTTCAGTGTGCAAATTGTGTAATATCCCAAAATTCCTATATGGAAACGGAGTGAATGATCATGTCAATAAATATTGAATATTGAAGAAATTTTAAGAAAAAGTGCTGAGGAGTCAGTTATATTTTCATAAGTTTTTGGATGACCAAATGATGTCCGAAAATTATGCAATTTTACAGGGTAAAAGTAAACATTATGAGCTTTAAATTGATAGGTAAATCAGACTAATTGGAGTTATATTCTAGGAGAAACGAATTTTCAAATTTGGCACAGTAAAATTCACATGTTCTAGGACAGTATTTAAAAATGAATTTACTGTGACTTTTATGATTCCAATTAAGTAAAGAAATTATTTTTTTCTAAAAATAGACTTAATACGAGACATTTGAGTTTTGGAATCACTTTAATTAGATATATGTGTAATTAGTTATAAATTTTTAAAATTAGGTAAAATTTCAGTTCAGAAAGTCTGAAAGTATGAAATACTATCCCAATTTTTGTCAAGCCTGAGAATGTAAAACCCAACCCATTCCCAAAAGGAAGATGGGCGTGACCTGGCCATAAATAGGACGGTGGGTTTGGTTCTTATGAAACATGTCTTGGCTGTAAATGAATAAAGAAAAGGCCATGGATAAACATGATGGAATCAGAATTTTATTAAATATAGTTAATTGTACTCTCCACCCATTTAATATCCCCAGCTCCACCAACCCATTTACGGAGACTTCCAGCAGCTAATGGAGAGTGAGAGAAACTCGTGAGAGGAGGAGAGAAGCTAAGGAAAGCACGAGTCAGAGAACTAACTTCTTCCATCAATTATAGGTAAGCTCTCCCCCTTAAACCTCTAATTAGATCTCCCTTGCTTTGCTCTTGTCCATTCTTGATCTTTTACGCCTTCTCAAATAATGTCTTTACTTGCTGGAAAAGAGGTGGAACAAAGTGAAACTGCACTTGAAGCATATAGATTGTTAGATTGTGATGAAACCTTGTATAGGGTAAATGGGGGGTCTGACTTTGTCGATGGTTTTATGGGTATTGGTTTTGCTGTTTTGTAATTTGTTGGAAATCAAGATGAGGAGAGATGCTGCCAAATAATATGAAGGATACATAAAAAAAACACTTGTACTTGAGATAGAGCCACGGTTGTAAAAGTTAATGGGAATGTATCATGGTGTTTTTGAGTGTCAAAAAATCCCATTTATTCCCTCCTTCATGGGTCACGTTTGAACAGAGCGGTAAGAGGAAATATTAGTTTTATTGTTTTAATGCTAGAAAATGGGTGTTGTACTTGGGGCATGAGTATGACGTTGTCATAGGATATTAAGACTATATGTTAATATGGACATGGAAAAAAAAAAAGGACTGTTGTCATGAGCTTATAAAAACAGAATGTAGGAATTACAGTGCTGATTTCATATGAGCTAAAAGTAGGGCAAATGGTATCTTTTGACCATGAAATTTTGTGAACATTTAGTTCACATAATAAACTTTAAAATAAGCCCTAGAACACAATGATTGGATCTATACATTGAGAGCTATGAATATTTAAAGATTGGGAAGACATTTTGTCCATGATTAGATGATGAATGTTATTTTTCCTATATAGAGGACTGAAATAGCTTCAATTAGAGACTTGAATCACTTCATTTAGAATTTTTTAGGTTAAGTTATGATTTTTCAAAAGTTCTTGAAATTGAGGTTCTCAAATATTAAACAAGTTGGTGAATGGTTATTTACATTGTTTGAGTATGTTAAATGTTCATATTTGCTGCAACTTCTCTGCAAATTTAAAAGAGATGTTGTCTAAAAGATTAATTTGAGGATTTAAGCATTAGTTTGACTATGGACAAACATCATTAACGTCTCAAACGTTTCAAAACCTATGAAGATGATTCAAAGCTATTGTATATACACATGTGTATAGTATCAAGTTGAAGAAATCAAGAAGTAGTTGAATATCCCAAATGTCACTAAACACAATACAAGTACAATTTGATTTTTAAGAGGGCCAACCATTATTAATTAAGGGTAGAGTTTGATAAATCTGGAACTTTAATTAAAAATAAATAGTCAAGATATAAATTATGAACAAAATAAGTACTAACCTATCCTTATATATATGCCTAACTGATAGGTTTTAATATACGCCCAAGCCAACAAAAGAATTTCTGAAAGAAGAATAAGGTAGAAGGTATATCAGAAGAAAGCGCAAGAGGTAGTAACACTTTCTTTCGTACTATATGTGAATTTATATATGCTCTTGATTGC
>JBAGKO010019975.1:0-10712 GCA_037177275.1 Acacia concinna | reverse complement strand
AGGATGCTTATCGTTACTACATATGTGGGCATGTGATCACTTCCCTATGATAGTACCACAACGGTCTCCGTTTCCAGACCCACAATTACATATATATAATCTGTTACCTCTGTTGGGATTCAGGTATACTAAACTTCACCTACGAAACATCTCATTCGCATTTATATAATTAAAATTATACAAAATATGATGTTACTTTTTCTAATTACAGGTTGCAATGTGTGAGACATAGTTCTCGTTCAGTCGACCAGACTTCAATGTGATACATAAGTTTCATTAATAAAATAGTGGATGATGACATTATCTGGCAGCCATACGAATCTCTTGAGGTTCAACAATTTATTCCAGAGTATTGCACACATATATCTGAAATATGGCTTGCTTCTGTGCCTTTGATATGCTTCAATATTGTAGAATGACAACAACCAATTTTGAGCCCACCTGTTCATTTACAAAATGATCACACTGCAACTATAAGGCAGAACATAGACAAACTGGTTCGACTGTCTCTCAAACTCTATTCATGCATAGCATGCTTGGTCACATGCTATTGCTATTGCTCCAGTGGCACATGGTCATCTTCAAAGGACATTGTAATACATGTAATGGTACTGGCGATATACGAGATGATGGATTCAACCAACTACTGGCGATACTGGTTGTATGGTCAGTTTTTCTTTTCCTTATCATAATTACATGTTTTTTCCTTCATATCAAATGTATTATAATCATGTGTGTTATTATTTATTTCAATCGAACATAGCAGAGTAGTTATACAAGCTAACATTCAATGATCATGACAGATGCTTGGATTGTATTCCTTATCGAGATAGAGTTGTGCAAGACCAAAGATACATCCTACTTGAGCTTAGAGAGCAATGATTTCATGTTAGTCCTGAACCTTCTCCTCCAACAAGTGAATTGCCTTAGCCACAAATTCCTCATGAAAGGCCAAGCAGGCGCCGTCACGGTTACTTGTCTAACCAACCTCTAGTTGTGGATGAAAACGTCACGAACCAACAAGAGGGTCCACATTTCACACAACCTTATTACGTGTCACCGTCGTCGTCTTCCCATCTTCAAACCCCTTCTAGTCCACCTTATCTACATCAATCTCAGCCATTCACATATTTACTTGATAACTATACATTATTCTCGGCTGAATACAACAATCATTCTACTTTTGAACGTGGCGGGCCATCAAATTCATCCTTTGCACTCCTAGACAGTCCGTTTGTCTAAGTGAATCACCGTGGGTTTTTAATCAAAATGCAGATAAATGAGCTGCTTCAACCTAAACAGATTGATGTACGATGACAACGACGACGACAACAACAACAACGGCCATGGCATACGCGGGCAAGACCTAGATGTGGCACAGGCAGTCATTATCTATAGGATTATTTTATTTTATTTCTGCTTTTTATCCTAACTTTGTAATCATTATGTAATGCACTCATACAATTTTTATAGGATAAAAATATTATTATGATATTGGTGTTGTTAAAAGTTTAGTGGCAATTAATTTTTGTTATTACGAAAAAAAATTACAAAAATACTACTTTGAGATTTCTCGCTTTTCTTGCTCTGAAATGGAATTTTCCTAGTTTTTTTGGGATTTTGCCTTTATTATTTATTATTTTTATTCAAATTTTTATTAACATATTATTTTTATTTAATTCAGTTGCAATAGTAATAAAATAAAAATTCAAAAAAAACCTTACACTAGAGAACCCATGCTACAGTGCAGAAGTCATTCGTGGCCTAAGCGACTTCTGCTGCCCTGAAATACTGTTAGGTGCAAGTCGCTCACAAGGTGAACAACTTCACCTGTGCCGTACCCTCTCTCTCCTATTTTCCACACAAAGTGTTCTTAACATGAACGATTTGCAAAAATCATTCCTGTTAAGAACGATTTGTGGTGTTGTATCTGGCTAATTAATATTTTATAGTATTTCCGTAAATAATTTTACTGTTTATCTTATTTTATTAAAAAATCCCATTTTCCCTTTTGGAGAACATCCAACAAAGGCCCATTCAAAAAAGTATAGTTTATAGCACGATGAAGCTTCCACTTGTTAAAGGACATATCCACCAATAGCCTAAGATTTTGTTGTTCAATATAACCTTGGATAAAGTGAAAACACCTTGCTTTGACAAAACGCCTGCTTATTAAAAGATTGGAAGGTATTGACAAGAGAAGGAGAGTTTCTTCTAGGACTGTACTTTTTCGATTTGAAAAACAACTTTGGAAGGAATATCATAAAGTTGTTGCTCAAGAAGAATTGGTATGGTTCCAAAAAGCTAGATGTAATTGGCTTAAGTGGGGGGATAAAAATGCAAGGTTCTTCTATGCCTCTGTATGATCAAGAAGAAAATGCAGCAAATTCTTGCTCTCAAAGATGATTCGGTTGCTTGGATAGATAATCATGATATTCTGAAGCAGATGGCCGGAGATGTCTTTAAAAACCTTTATACTAAAGATCCTAACCTCTTAAATCCATATGGATGGGTTTCAACTTTTCTTCCTCTATCTGACTGGGATCTTGACAAATTGGCAAAGATGGTAGACAGTTGAAATTAAAAATGCTGCTTTAGTATGGGAGCGTTTAAAGCCCCAGGGCTAGATGGTCTTCAAGGTCACTTCTTTCAATCCCAATGGAGCCTAATAGGAGACAAAATTTGTGACCTAGTTGAAAATTGTTCTAGAGATCCTTCCCATCTTCAAGCCATAAATCAATCAAAAGTGGTTCTGATACCTAACATTGATAATCTAGCTACCTTGAAGGATTGAGGCCAATCTCCTTATGCAATGTTAGTTTCAAAATCGTTACTAAGATATTGGCTACCAGGTTCCATTCGGTTATGGACAAACTTATCAGTCATGACAATGTAGTTTTATTACTAACAGAGCAAGCACTGATAACATCATAATAACCCAGGAGATCATTCATTCCATGAGAACTAGTAAGGATAAAAAGGGTTATGTGGCTGTTAAAGTTGATATGGAAATGGCTTTTGACAGGCTTGACTGGGATTTCATTAAAGACACCCTTGAGTGCATGGGCATAAATGCTTCGTTTATCTCTATTATCATGAACTGTATCACATCAACAAATACGTCCATCCTTTGGAATGGTGACGTTAATTGTACTCCCCCTTATTTCCATCTAGAGTGGTTTGTCAGGGTGATCTACTTAGCCCATACATTTTTATTCTATGCATGGAATGTCTTGGGCATTTTATTAAATTAGAATGCACTGCAAAAAGTGGAAACCTTTCCCCTTTAAGGCAAGAGGTCCAAAAATTTCCCATCTCTTCTTTGCAAATGATCTCTTTCTCTTTGCAAAGGCCACCACTGATCAGATGAGGGTGACCAATAATATATTGCATATATTATATGTTGTCTCAAGGTATAGCATTAATTTAGAAAAATAAAAAATGTTATGTTCCAAACATGTTCATTTTAATAGAGGCATGGAACTAAGCAATGTCCTTGGTATTGATTTAACTGCAAACTTAGGCAAGTATCTGGGAGTGCCAATAATCCATTCCAGAGTCAAGAATGTCATCTTTTCTCCTATCGTTCAAAAAGTTAGTAAAAGATTATCCACTTGGAAAAGCAAATTCCTCAATATGGCAAGATAAATGACTCTCATTAAATTCGTCTTATCTGCCTTGCTCAGTTACTATATGCAGACATCCCTTATTCCAATTACCGTTTTAAAAGAAATTGAAAAATATAGTAGGAAATTCTTGTGGTCTCAAGATGCGAAGTTAAGGAAGATGCATCTTATCTCCTAGGACACTCTGACTCTTAGCAAAAGTCAAGGGGGTTGGGCCTTAAAAATATCAAACTACGAAATGAAGCTTTTATTATGAAACTTTCTTGGGGTCTTATTACAAAACCTCATGCCTTATGGTTTCAGTGCTTCCAACTAAATACAAATGTGGAGATCATAACATCCCTGTGGGTAAAAAAACAAAAACTAAGTCATTTCTAGCTTGGAAATCTATTGTTCAGGTTTGGAATACCTTCCTTGTTGGATTAGGCAAACGGGTTGGAGATGGTGAAAATACTAGTTTTTGGTTGGATATATGGGCTCCTCTTGAGGCTCCCTTGATATCTTTCGTCCATGATGTACATTCTCTTAATGCAAGAGACAAGGTTTGTGATCAATTAACACCTTATGGTACTTGGGATATTAAAAAATGGAGAGGATTTCTTCCTTATTGGGTGATAAACATCTTGAGTAGAATGAAGCCTCCCACTAATGGAATTCCAGACCGATTCACTTAGAGGAAAGCAAAAGATGGGAAATTTTCAATCAAAACAGGTTATGACTATCTCTCTAAGCATGACTATAGAAATTCTTATGTTCTATGGAGCCAGATATGGAAATGGCCAAATCCTGAAAAAATTAAATTCTTCATGTGGCAAGTAGGTCATCAGCGTCTAATGACTAACCTCCTTAGAGCAAACAAAGGACTTTCTTAGATTACTGAGTGTCCCTTCAATTGTCATAAGGAAGAGAGTGTAATCCATATTCTCTGGGAGTGTGAAAAAGTGAGAGGTATGTGGCATCATATCATAAATCCTAACCTTTCTTATATATTTTTTTTGGTGATTTGTTGGCATGGCTTACTTGGAATTCCAAACACTCTCCCGGTCGAGGTTGCTACAAATCTCACATCTAGACTAGAGTTTTAAGTCTTGTTTGCTAGCTTATGTGGACATCTAGATGCAAATTTGTGTTCAAGGGTCAGACAACAGATACTGAAGACAACATTCATCGCTTGACCTACATCCTTCTTGAAAGCGTATCTGAACAAAATGTGAGACATAAAGTATTTCAAGTTAAACATATTTTGGAACAATATTGGATGCCTCCTCCAAAAGACATTATTCATATTGATGTTGATGGCTCGATTAAATCATATCACACAGTAGCATGCAGTGGTGTATTACGTGATGCATCAGGCGAATGGCTAATAGGACTCCAGAAAGCCATTGGTTTTTGCTCCATAATGGAAACTAAAATATATGCCGTTAAAACTAGTATTGAAGTTGCGAAGAAGTTGGGTTTTGTTAACATCCATATTTACTTTGACTCCCTTGATGCATCCAACATCCTCATGCGAGACTCCTCGACAGATCATCCTCTTAGAGATCTTCTAATGGAAACAAGAGATCTTCTCTTTGATAGCAGTAAGGTCAAGCTGATGCATACCTCCAAAGAGTTAATTCAGTGTGCTGATTATATGGCAAGCAAAGGACACACAAATGATTACCAAGTTCATCTTTGGGACCATCCACTTGTTATCCGTCTACAATTTTTGAATGTTCGGCGAAGTGTATCTAACTATGTCCCCCCTATTGGGGGCAACTAGGTGTTTTCTCATCTAGCCTTTTCCTTCAAGCTTCGGCTTGCCCTTTCAATGTATAAAAAAAAAAGGGTGAAAATACCTTCCGACGGCCCATTCAAAAAAGTAGAGTTCTTATTTAAACTTTTCCTTCGGAAACATCTACATTGATCATACGAGTAAAATATCATTCTATATATAAAACTTAACATAAGTTTTCGTGTAGATCATGTTTTCCAAATTATGTACAGTTGAAAGATCAGAAGAAAAGAAAAATCGTAAAGTATTAATTTACAATTAGATAAAATAACAGCATTAGATTCGCCTTTAGTACTCTATTGATTGCATAATATGATTCTACCTTTGTTCTTAGCATGGAAACAAACTTTTTTTTTGTATGTGGTAAGAAACAAACAAGGGTCAATAATTCCCAAAGAAAGTTATTCAAAATTTTGAATGAGTTTGTGATTAAGATATTCTTATTTTATATAAAAATATAAGTTGAAGGATGTGAGAAATTAATTATTACTATATGGAAAACGTATTTTTAATAAATATATTGATTTATAACTGTTTGATTTTGTGTATTAAACGAATGAATTTACTTAGTAATACTATAGGAAATAAAATAAATATTTTTCATATTAGATATTAGATAAAGGAAATAAAACATAGTCTCAAAATCAAAATCAAAATCAAACACTTGTTTTATCCTTGAAAACATCATACAGAAATTGGAAGCAACATATGCAAAATGTGCCGTCCTAAAACTAAATCATCCACTTTACTATATAATATATGTGCGCGCACATTTGTATGGATATATCTTTTGAAATGAATTTGAAAGTCTTGTTTTATATTTTTTAAACGTCTACAAACTAACATGTTATCATCACTCATGTCAAAAACTACAATTGTATATTTATTTTTATCTATATATGATATAAAACACATTGGAATTTCAGGATGCATATGTATCGAAAAAGGCAAAAATAATTTATGCTCTAAGCGAATTATTCTCAACTCTCAAGCCCAAAGTGGTGGTTTAGTGATTCCTTGATTAAATTGTTAAAAAAGCAAAAAAGAAAGAAAGATCACATGGTCCATAATTCTTATGAAATATTTCTTAGAGTACTCCACAATTGCATGAATTTTGCATGTAATTCAAGTATGTAAATGATGACAAGAAAACTTTGGTAACTTAATTAACCATCTCTTGATATTTTTGGGTATGATACATAATTTTTTTTGGAAAGTGTCAAAATGAGTTACTTCATATACAGCGGCCCCAAAAAATGAATTAATTGAGGATAGAAGAATGTGTGTTACATTCATGAATACAATTTTATTTGGTAAAGTTATTTCTCCTCCGTCTTTAATGTAGCCATGTAAAATTTAATTGAGTTGCTCTTGATCTCATATTCATCAATTTTTTTCCTAAATTAACCCTGCTGATACTCCCTCATATAAGTTAGAGAGAAGGAGAATAAAAAAGATGATTAAGGTATTTTTTTTTTAAAAAAAAACGTTTCATATATATTATAATTAACTTACATAAATTTGTTAATTTAATAAAATAAATTAAATAGGTCTTATATTAAAGATCATCTAAGGATTAAACTTCCATCATCTTTGGCTCAACAAACTAACATGTTATTTATTGATGAGATTAACCGCAAATCTATATTTATATATCTATATCTACACATGATACGAAATTTAATAAGAAGAAGATACACCATTCATATACTATATAAATTATGAAAACAATGTAAGTTATCCTGGGAAGCGATCTTTAGGGGGCTTTAACCTTAATATAGGAAAAGGAAAGTCTCTATTGATTTCTCTCTTCATTTAGTATATCCACAATTAGATCAAGTTTTAATGGTTGACATCTTATCTATTTGCCATGCTAGATTTTTATTTTATTTAATGTTATAGTAAATAGATCAAATATCAACCATTAAATCTTGATCTAATGATTGATGCAGTGAATAGAGAAGAACTGAAGAGAAAGTAATCAATGGATCCATTCTTCTTTGATATTTTTTTACTTTCGCAAGGTATCCCCCAGCCCGGTAGGCCGAGGATATCAATATTCAATATATTTGGTAACTTATTCCATTAATTTCTCCAAAATTAATCATTCAATCCGAGCGTTTATGACCGGATTTTCACTATAGCAGGTAGAGAAACTAAAAGCATGCATCTATGCATGAATAATTTTTTGATTATATATATATATATATATATATATATTCATATCAATACTTTGTGCATTTCAAGAAGCCAAAAGTGATATACCAGATAAAAATTAGTTGTCCGTCCTTAAATGTTAGCTGTCACACGAAATCAACTTATTCTTAAAAATGCAAAAACAAAAGAAGTGAGCTATACAGTAATACATATCTTTATGTTTTCTCATATTTTATATAATTAATTGATAAGATATATAATGAAACAAATAATGGAAGTTAATTATTTGGAACGCATCTTGATCTATTCTCTGCATCTAACAACTGGACACAACAGCTAACAATACAAAGGTGATAGAAATATCATAAGTAAGGTTTGGCTTGACAGTTTGGTATAACTGTGATTGTTTACATTTCTTTTTCATCTAATTGAACTAATTCAATAAAAACAAAAAATATTATTGTGTGTAGTTCAGCTTTCTTCGTCTGCATATATAGTTCAAAACATTTAGAACGCAACCAAACATATGAAAAAAAAAAAAAAAACCAAAGATAAAGTAATTCTATGAAGCAGAGAAGAGAGAAAAAAAAAAGATTTTATATGGTTTAGATGTATAGATTAAAGTCATGTCCTGAAGCTAGCTAGCCTCATCCATAATCTTATGAATATATCGTATACCTTGATTGAATGAATTTAATCTTCGATATTCTCTACAGATTTGTCCTTCCTCGTTGATCCAACTCTTGAAGTAGTCTCAATATGTATATGTTGGGCTTTCGAAATGTGGAATACCCCATATGCATATGCAACACTAAATACATTCTAAGCTAGGATGTTTGGAAGAAAAAAATAAAAGGTGATGGAATATTGTATATGTACATGATAGGGTTGAAATAATCTACGCAACATCTTAGTCATCTCATAATTAAAATCCTCTTGAACTCCAACTTGGATAAGCAACATAAAAACTTGTAAATTAATATTTGAGAAGTTAATTTTCAGTTAATTCTGTAGGTAAAAAAAATTAATTAATGACTATTTTTACGCATTAGAATGTTATAGTAACGGCCGTTAATAGGCATTAACTATCGAGGTTACTTGCTTCCCTTTTCAAGAGTTCATAATTACTTTTGATACCAAAAATTGATGGCTACTTTTGGCCTTTTAAGAAAAGTTAAAGGTTATTTAAAAACCTTAACCCTTTTTTAAAAATAAAAATGCATGATAAACTGTGGGGTAAATTTTGTCAAGTCTGTGTTGTGCTATTGAATTTATAAAATCTGTGGGCAAAATTCTGTGTGTTGTGCTATTGAATTTACAAAAGCTGTGGGCAAAATTCTGTGTGCTATACAGTTGAGTTTATGAAATTTGTGGGCAAAAGTTTGTCAATTGTACGTGTTGTTGAGTTACATGGAATTGCAAAACTGCTTTTAGCCTGAAAGTCACGCAATATCAAAATAAGATATAAGTAACTGAACCACAGCTAATAAATGCCTCATATTCACACACATATAATATGAGAAATTAATTACAATAATGATCAATACAATAATTTTCCCAAAAAAAATAATTCTAATAAATGGGCTATTTGTTGTATAATCTGCAAGATAATACAAACATTAAGATGTCAATAATTTCCAGAAAACAATTATCTAGATTATGAATAAGATTATAAATAATTTTTTTATAGCAAAAATATAAGTACAATTAAGGATATGAGAAATTAAATATAACTATATGTGATACATATTTTTTTTATAGGGTAAAAGGGCATATTTACCATGGAAGTATGTCCAGTGGGGCAAATTTGCTAAGTTTTACTGATCATGCTATTTTTTTAGCCTAGAAATTCAATTAAAATACTAGATTAAAACTAACCTAGGTCATCTCCACCTATAGGCTATCTATCACTCTCTTTATAGGATTTTCTCTTTCTTTTAGTGTAATTAAGCTAGACTAATTAATTATAAAATTAGTTCCTAATTCATATTGCAAATGTTAAGCTATATAATCCTAAGCAGCTACTGGAAAACAATGATAAACTAACAATTAATCCAAGATTAAGACCTAATGCATCATATCAATCTACAAGATTAGCAAACCAATTATAGATCATCCTCCATGCATTTCATTTCCTGGTCATCACAGCAACATAATATGGATTTAATCATAGATTTCATGAAGCCAATTTGTGCAGAACCATAGATCCAAGATATAAATCGATACTAAAACTCTAATTAATCAATTGGAGTACTAATTTGATCATTCATGCCATAACTTGTCTAAATCTAGACATAATTAAGTCACAAACTACTATGTAACCATGCCAACATCCTTACATCATGAATTCATAGTTCAGATCAAGAAACTCCCTCTGTTTCACGACAATTGCCGGAAAACATAAAGAAGAATCAAGGAAAGGAAAACATGCGTGATAAACCTTGTATAATGACTCACATAGCTCAAACCAGTATACATGGAGAATAAGGAATTTTAGCTCAGAACTATGGAAATCAGCTCTGAAACCGGTGATCAAAGCTTCTCCAATGATCGCACAAGGTTGAGCTTGATCTTCATCTTCAGGCCGTCTCCATGGCTCAAACCACCCCTAATCTCTTCCTCTTTCATGGACGAACAAGTATGGATAATTGGAATGGAAGAGAATGCTCAAATTCACGTTGGAATTGCACTTTTGTATTGCGGGTCATGAAGAAGCTCGCGGGTATGATTCAGGTCAGGCAAGATTCTGCTGGAGTGGTAGAAGATGACCGTTGGGTCATCTAACAACTGACATTCAATCTCTTATATGGAATGAAAGGTGTGGATGGAGCCACATGTTGCGTTGTGTTCTAATCTCGACATTAGGGATCCATGGCCATGATTAAGTCTAGGTATGCAACACGGATGTCTGTGATTGATTCCAGGTCAAATGAAACTGTGCGTTTCATATGACAGTGAGGATTGCTTCTCAGGAAATCTTGATCAACGGTCAGCATGCTCTCCGCCTTATGAGTATTTATATATGAGCATTTATATTAACGCCTTATGAGTATTTTTGTAAGATCATTTAGGCAAATATGAGCATTTATATTAACGCCTTATTTTATTCTTTTTATAAGATCATTTATAAGATAAATATGAGCGTTTACATT
>JBAGKO010019964.1:0-11165 GCA_037177275.1 Acacia concinna | reverse complement strand
CTCTACACAACTCTTCATATAAATCCCTTAGTTAATGAACATGACTTTACAAAAACACATCTCTTCATTTTAAAATACTCTAACACATTGATTCCTAGAGGGCATAAAATCCTCCGGCAGAATCAATATAAATGGACTATAAGATAAAATGTGATAATCGGTCATGTAAAACAAAGATTGATATAATTGGTGGTTGTTTAATAAAAACCATCATATTGTGTGTTGCAGTTGTTATTTAACATCCATCATTTATAAGTGACCAATACATGACATTTCTCACTTAAAATTGTCATATGTAGGGAAATATATATAGCAATTTGTGAACATGACTTTACATATATATATAT
The DNA here is from genome assembly GCA_037177275.1 of Acacia concinna. NCBI lineage: Eukaryota > Viridiplantae > Streptophyta > Magnoliopsida > Fabales > Fabaceae > Acacia > Acacia concinna. Next base: position 10,818 of record JBAGKO010019964.1, on the reverse strand, counting down.
ATATATATATATCATTTATAAGTGACCAATACATGACGTTTCTCACTTAAAACTGTCATATGTAGGGAAATATATGTGGTGATTTTTGAATTACCATATATATATATATGGTATTAAAATATATAGCGGTTAAAAATGCCATATATGAGCAAAAACAACTGTCAAATATAGACAATTTTGTAGTAGTGCCCACCCTTTTATTTTTTTAAAAAAATTATCATTATTTTTTTAAGTTCTCACTCCCTTTTTTCTTTCACTCACTCACTCACATCACACTCCATTTCTTTTATACATTTGTATCATGGAACAATTTTTCATTTTCACCTTCCTTTTTCATCACTCACTTTTATCACAAAAATATATAAACTTTTCCCTTTTAAATTTAACAATAGTAGGATACAAAAATATAGTACGAAAATAGAAGTGTCACCTAAAACGTATGAGGATGTTGTTAAACACAACATTAAAGATAAATATAATGGATAAAGGCATTTTTGTTTTTATTTGAAGAAAACTTGAAAAAAAATTGTAAAATAAATGGGCCAGCTTGCTGTAACCCGTGGGTTGAGTGGGTCGGGCTGAAGCATTTCACCAACCTAAACCCTCATCAACTCATGGGTTGACAGGTTGGGCCCGCAGGTTTCAACCCATTTTACCAACTCACCTTTTTCTAGACATGCCCACTAAACCTACAACCACGAGTTGACTCACTTTACCACATTATTAAATATAAACTGATTCAATATTTTTTTAAAAAATCAATATCCTAAACTAACTAAGAAAAGGGAGGGATTAGAACTATAGGGTAAAAGAATAATTATTTTCTCTTGAATTTTTTAAAGTAAAAAAAACTGGATTGGGCAATGAACCGGTCGCGGCACGGGTTTAGAGTTAAAAGAGTTCAACCAGGTCGGACTGGCCATATTAAAATATTATATTCAATTGACAATTATAAAATAACATTATATATAGGCATAAAAATTATAGAAACATATAAATATAATTTATAATAATAAAATATGTGACAATATATTAATACATTTTTAAATTTTCATAAATAAATGATTATAATTCTTTTTTTCTTTTTTTGTTAAGTCAAACCGGTTGAATCAGCCTTTTTTTTTTCCAACCAGTGAAACCCCTGCCCCAGTTCTTTTTCATGCAAGATCGAACTAAGGGCCAGTTCCCGATCAAAACGTTATGTCCGATCCGATTTTTTATACCTTGAAATTTTTAGAATCATATTTACTTGTACATGATTACAAAAAAAATAATAATAAGGAACACTTAGAGTTCAAAGAATTTCTTGGGTGAAAATCTAGTTTACAACATCATTTGTGGTTTAACTAATCAAAATGCAATAATTTTGACAATATTAATCTTAGTTAACTACTGTTGTAATTCACATTATTTGTTTCTTTTTTTAAAAAAATATTTTAATTAAGATTTCACAATTAATGTAAAAGTAGATGTTGTGAAGTTTTTTTATTTTATTAATATGCTTGTTAATATTAAAAATGGGTCAAAAAAATTGGTAAGTTGTTAAGTTTTGTAATTGGTTATACCACAGATAACATGGTAAACTTCAATTCACACAAAAATTTCTCGTAGAGTTCATCCTCCTGCCATTTGGCATATGTGCTCATCTACCTTGATGGTGGGGGAATAGCGTAACAAGTAAAATAATAAAGATAAAAAAATAAAATTTGCTAAAAGGATATAGGGGAGCTAGATACTTTAAAATTACAGAATATTTAGAAATATTGAGATATAAAATAAAATATTTTTAAATAAATATAATAAAAATAAAGAGGTAACGAAAATAAAATATTTTGAAATTTGCCTGATAAATCATCTATTTTTATATTTTATAATAACAACTCGTGGTAGTTTTTTTTTTAAAAAAAATTAGAAGTTATTATTTATCAAATATCACGTTACGTCCTATTCAACCCACACTACCTATGTGATAAATCAATTTAAAAATTAAAAATTACTTTTATGATATTTTTTTTAAATTAGAAATTTGTAGTGCTTTCCTGCTTTTATTTTTTTAAAGGAAAAAAAATTACAAGGCCATTACAATTTTACTCTCCCAAATACTCATGATGTTGGAATTTAGCATTCCCTCTCACGTTCATCAACTCAGTAGGGGTGATTTATTGTGGAATGATGTGAGAATAGCTGGTTAGGAAAACTTGAGGGCGTTTACAAGTAGCCAACTAGATTGGTCTTTAACTTTCAACGTACTTGAAAGTAGATTAATGTTATTATTTAGAATAATGAGGCATATTAATTAGAAAACCTAACACCAATATGATCTGCGTTTATCTATTTATGAAAATGTAAACTATGTACGCATGAAGCATACTAATAAGTATTAAGAAGACATCTAAAGTTTGTGATCTAATTTTTCAGCTTCGCAAAGTTGATTCTGTTTGCGAAGAAGGTCACGACCGATCTGCTTGAAATCCACAACACATGAATGTTCTTCTGGATATCGATGCTTTCCACAAAACAAGTCTCCGCATTTGCACATGAACCCAGTTAAGCCGATCTTTTTGCTGCAACTCTTGCACCTCGTTTTCTTCTTTTGAGATTCCAAAGTGTCTTTGGAAGAAATAGAAGCCTGATCAACAATATTATCTATCTTGGATTCGCTTATTTTCAAATCTTGAAGATCTTCCAATAATGATTCGGCGATACTCTTACTGAGCTGGAGAATATGATCTTTGTAACAATTTGAACACATGTTCTTGGTTTCAGAAGAACCAAAGAAGCCACAGCCATTGACGCAGAGTGAAGGATCCATATGTTCGCAAATATTCTTTCTTTTGTGACAACTAAAGACGGTTTCAGTTAATTATGACGGACGGGAAGACTTGGCACTCATTTATAGAGACAAATCTAAGACAAAAATATAAATGATTGACAAAAAAGGAAATGATCTATAACAAATCCAAAACGAAAGAGATATTATTTATGTACAATTAAATTAAAGTTTTGATAAATTAATTAATGATTTTCAAAGATGATTACTTATTTGAAATTAAATTAAATTATTGATAAATCAATTAATGATATAAAAAAGAGGATTATTTGTTTTGTAATTATAATTTAATTACAATCAACTTCTTGCAAATAGAAACTATCTTTTTTAAAACCACGTGGCAGTTATACAAGCAGTTTAATAGATACAATGACACTGATATTATTTATTTTGAAAACAAATCAAGATTATAAAGTGCCAACTAATTTGACAAGGTTTGGCCGGAAAAAAAAACTAATTTGTCATGAATGTCATAAAATTTGAGACAACGGAGCTGTAATTTATAATTTTAAATTAAAATATTATTTATAAATTAAAATAAAAATATATATGAACAGTTTGATGGGGATTAGGTTTTTTTTTCAGATATTTCATTTGAAAATCACTCCTGCGTTTTTTAAATATCATCTGGCACGCCCTCCTCCTGCTTCGATGGTAGGAAACTAGGAATACCGTAAAATAATAAAGATAAAAAAGATGCTGAAAATTAAGGAGTGATAGTTACAAATTACAACATATTTTGAAGTATTGAAATATACCATAAACTATTTTTAAAATAAATATATTAAAAATAAAGAGATCGTGGAAATAAAATATTTTAAAATATTATATTCAAAATTTATTTTTATCTAATTAATAATAATTTATTTTTTATCAGTACGGAAAAAAATATTCCAAATTCAAATATGCTTATATTTGCGCGCGCATACACACACATATATGTGTATGTATGTGTGTGTGTATCTACACATACATACACATATATATGTATGTGTGTGTATATTAGTTTTTAAAATATAAAAATTTTGAATATCTATTATGCCTCATGCAACGTGTCATAATCAAGTGACATTCCAATGCTCCTGGATATGGCTTGCTAATGGAACGAGACGAATTTCACGTCTTGTGTACATGTCGTCCCGAGAGCATCTCAATCCAAGCCGAGACTGAGAATTCTCATCTAAGACTAATATTTTGTTTAGATGGATGAAAAAGTGAGAAGAAACGACAGAATAATAAATATTAGGTTTAAATATTCTATAAATGCTAAAAAAAATTATTATTTTTGAGAGTCTTCTTTCATAATTTTCTCTCCATCTAAATATATTATAAGAGTTTTATTTCATTAATAATAATGAATGTCATAGTTATTTTTTTAGAGATATTAAGAAATCTAATTAAATTATTTTAAAGTATTTATATTTATATTTTTTTCCTCAAAATTATTTTATCTAACTTGTAAACTAATGTATAATCTATTAATACATGGCATATAATATGATTCAGCTTTCTTAATATCTCCTAATAAAATTAATTATATCTTATATTTAAATAGCAGGGATTACTTACAATATTTTGTCAGAAGTAACTATAACTGTATATATCAATCATGTCATCGTTTAACTTCCATCACAGCACAGAGAAATTGTTGACGCCATAAAAGAAAATTGGAGTCATCAAGTTTAATTGAGATAGAATGGTACGTGAAACGCAATGAAATTTGTAGGATAGGAAGGGATAATTTGAACGGCAAAAGGTAAAGCCATGGAAAGTTTAAAGTTCAGAGGTGATCTGATACCATGTTAAAAAACAGTGAAGATGAGAAGAAGTGAATGAATATCATATTGGTTATCAATGGAATCATCCCATAATTTTTCTTTTTTTGCTTTTATAAGGTATTACCAGTCCGGTAGACCAATGACTAATCATCCGCTCATTGTAAGTTCTTCTGTAAGAAATTTGTAGAGAAATAACAGTACTGCTGAGATTGGGTGGAAATTAACACATTTTCTTATATTTACATAAAATAAAACAATGGTGAACTCATCAGTATCAAATAAGTAAGTAGTAAAATTATCCATTTGGTTTGATAAATTTAATAAGATAACTCGTATTATTGACAAAGCAAATTCTCCCCATCTAATAAGGAATACTTCCTTATATTCTAAATATAAGTTATAATTCACACGTATCAATAAAAATGTAACATTAACTTTGTCAAAAAAGTTAAGTAAATTACAAAATTTTTGCCCAAAAAGTAAATTACAAATATTACGTACCATCTATAATAAGCTCCAACATTTTGGTAATTATGTATATTTCTTTCTTTCTGTCTTTCTTTTTTACTTATGCCTTCCTATTATTTCAACTAATGTATTATAATTAAGAAATAGTAGTTAAATTATTAAATATATATACTTGAAATTTAAAATTTTTTCCAACTTCATCCATATTGATAAATTTAGAGTTCAAATGCAGGAGAATGCACCAAAAGTCACATTCAAGCATTAATATAATTATATGAGGGAAGTTGATAGATAAAAATTAATTACTCTCAACTTATATTGTGAACCCGATGAGTATTGGTATGTAAAAAAGTATTTAATGCTTAAGGAAAAAAACAGTACTTAATACTTGTAGAAAAACAGAAATTAGCCAATACTTTTTATAAAAAGGTTAAATTAGACAAAAGTCCCCCGAACTTAGAAGTAATTGCATATAACGTTTCTGTTATTTCGAAGTTTAAATTCAACCTCCGATTATATATATATATTTTATTATTATAAAAACATTGCCGTCAACTTGCTGTTGACACGTCGACATATTAATAAAAGACACCTCACATCCTATGTGGCATTCTATGTAAGCTATTAATGATTTTATAACAATTATATTAGTTCTTCTTCTTCTTTTGCCAACTAATTATAACTGGGTTAAAATGTCATTTTGTTATTTAAAAACAAGAGCCTTCATTGTCATTGTATCTCCTTGGCGTTGCTATATAACATTTTCACCCTATCTCCATGTGTGAACAGGATTTCCTCTAAGCTTTTGAACATTCCAGTCTTCTTGCTTCTATTTCAGTTCTTTAGATGGGAGTTGGATCTTCTATCTTGTAAGAAGAACGATGTAGCGCATCGATTGTGCCGTCCAAACCCACTTTGGGAATTTACCCGAAGGTTGCATGGATTTGATACTTCAATATATGAACCTGCACAAATCTATAAACTTCCCACTTGTAGCATGTATTACCGAAGCAATAATCAACACAAAACAAACAAGGCTGTAAGTTTTGGAGGTGGCCCCATCCTTGCCCTTCCCATGGCTTAAAATTACACTATTTTAGATGGTTTTCAGGTAGTTTTAGATGTAAAATGTGAGGATAGTTTAATTTTTTTAAAAAAAAAAAACATTCAATTCTCTCAAGTATTTTTTTTTAGTAACTCCCAATATCATAAAATAATTTTTTGTGTAATCTATGACAAAGTGTTTTTTCAGTAGCACCCAGTATCTAGTAAGTTGTACCATAAAGTATTTTTTTTTCACTGACACACAATATATATAAATGAAAAAGTTAATTTAAGAAACCTAGTATTATAAAAAAAAATACTTCTAGATGCAGCTTTCCACACTACTACAAAAAACTCTTTTCACGTCTGTTTTAGAGGTTTTTAACATATATTTATTGAGGGCCATGGAAAGAAAAGAAACAACATCTGAAAAATAGGGCACGTGGAAAATACATACGACGTCCCTAATAAAAATTAGGGATGTGGTAAGTATGCTAATTACGACATATGTGGGGATATACCACATCCCTAAGGGATATTGGGGACGTGGTTCCTTGAGATACCATGTCCCCTATCCTCTATAGGGACGTAGTTTCTTGAAATACCATGTCCCCTACCCTCTTTGGGGACGTGGTTTCTCCCATTACCACGTCCCCAAACCCTTTTTTGGGGATGTGGTATCTTGGAGATACCAGAACCTCAACCCTTTTGTGGATGTGGTATCTCCCTATAATGACACTAGTTAATGTGGGCGTTAAATGTGTTTTTTTTTCCATAAAAGAAATTTCAGCGCGTATTCACTTTGCTCATAAGATCACCCAACAATTACCACATACACAGATCACTCATCAATTACTACATAAACAGATCATTCAACAATACCACATATACAAATCATCCAGCAATTACCACATAAACAGATCATCTAGCAATTACTACAAAAATAGATATCCAGCTAATTTATATAAACATACATAAAATATTAGCTAATCAAAGTACTATACTATACTACCTACATAATCAAAAAAGGTAATGTCAAAACTTCTAAAATAAACTTTACTCATCATCATTCATTAGTCCAAGAAATTATCTAGCCAGAAGGTCCCTAATTGTATCAATGTCATTAGCTAGGAAAACATCCTCACTACTGAAAATCTACAAAAATGAAAAATAAGGTAATTATAATACATTGATTAAAAAAGTAAATGAAGAAAGCAACAATTGACTTAGTAAAAATATTATCAGTTGAAGAAGAAGAAGCGATTACCTCTTCAAAATCTCCTGTTTGTCCACTCTAAATAATATGATACATATAACTCAAAACATAATATCCACACTGAGTATCCCCTGTTTTTTTATGGCACTATATAAATCAAAAGAAAATTATTGAAATTAACAACCATGCATGTAGCCAAAATGATTGTTAGTGAACGAACTTGAAATCAAATTGCTTACTCTTAGATAAACCCAAGTAGTACTAGTTTTTCCTTGCCATGCCCCCCAGATTATTCTAGATGTCTTCAATGCCCTACAAATTAGAAATCAAAATGCATTAAAACAATTTATTTAAGTCAAGACTTATGAACAAACAATGAAACTTATGTGTCAAAAACAGATTTGAACTCCGTTGATGACATTTTATTTAAAGGATCAAACCAATAGATGAAGTTGATGACAGGGGAAACAATACACAAACTTCAATGATATCTATAAGAACATAAAGAGATTAAAGTGAAGTTAGATAAAAAATAATCCTTAACAAAATGAAAATGTTTTAAATAGACCATATTTAAATACTTGCCTTTCAACAATTGGAGCTAAATTTCAATGCAACTTGGTCTCTCCAATTGTGAAGCCTACGTAGCTTATCCTAAAGTCCAGCGTATTACCATTTTCTTTTGTTGTGTGATTTGGACATAGGAAGCCATATAAACTGTTTGTGCCCAACATGCCACACAAGTTGTGGAAGTACCTGTTATATGAGTAATTAGAGTTAAAAAAAACCTAAATAACAGTACATGAATTGAAGTTAATTTAAAGAAAAGAAAAACTTACATGATGCCGAGCTTTAGCCATTATATGTCAAGATCTTCCAAATTTAGGAACTCCTTGACACCCTTTCTATCAACTCTGAAATTGTAGGACATCCTGGTACCCACAATCCTCGTAGGCATTTCCAAGTCAATCTTTGTAATTTTTTAGAGGGCTAACGCAATCTTGCCAAGAAGACAAACCTCTCACCTTGTTCGTCCTATAAAATATGAAATACATGTTATCTTTAGGATGTCCAAGAAAATTCAAACAAACGTCTGACTCAGGGCATGGGATGGGTGTAGTGTCCTTCCCCTCTCGAACACAAGTCACAGTGACCCTACATAACTCATTTGGAATTTGCATATGATGGTGGGTTGTAGCTTGTGTTTGTAGGAGAGCATCAACAACAACTCGCAGCTTTGGGAGATCTAAATACAGAGTGTATGGATCTCCACTGAGTGGACTAGTGTCAGGGTTGCCAATTGGTACCTTTGGTGGGTTATAACTTCCTTTAGTGCTTAGGGGGAAGGCTAGAGATTTCTAGGTTCTTCATTCTTGATTTTTCCTCTCCGATTGAACGAAAGACTGGAACTCACCACGTAATTATTGCATCCTCTCCAGTTTGTAATGAGAAAATTTATCTTCAAATGACTGGGTGTGTTCCTCAGTGATGGAGTGTGTGAGTTCCTCTCAGATTTTAGAAATAAACTCCTGATTGGGTTCACCTTGTCTTGTGGCTCGTCCAAAATATTTTCTAACCTCATCCCCCTTGTCTCCCCTCAAATGTGACTCGAATGATTAGCCTTTCCAAGCGCTATAGCCAATATATCCATCCTACCAGACTGATTGAAGGAACCCTGCGTTGCCTGCTCTTTAAGTTAATCCTTTAGCGTCATATTTTCATTGAACAAGTAAGCAAAAAACAATGGTATGATCATTAACAATTGGTTTTTCAAATTTTAAGAGGGAAAAATACTTACAATCCTTACGGCAACCTTAACAACTGCTGGATTTACGTATTGGTTACCCTTGACCCTCCCGCTTTCTGCTTCTTATGACGTGAAAGACGTTTTGGATTCTCAACAACAATTGAAGGATTAGATTGAGTTGCCTCATCTATTTTTTGCAACTCTTCTTGCATCATCGTTCGTTCAAGCTTTTTATAACTGCCACGAGATTGTGATGGGTCATACTCTGCTTGCAACACCTCATGACGAGTCTTACTTTTCACTTTCAGACCTCGTGTTCCCTTACTTCTCCCTTCATCATGTCGAGATTGTGCCTTCGGCTTTGAAAGATAATCTTTACAAAATTCTATAACCTCTTCAACTATATACCTTTCAACAATTGATGCTTCAGGTCGGTAAGGATTTTTTGAATATCCTTTTAAAATCTTCATGTATCGCTCAAAATGGTACATTTACCTCAAATAAACTATACTGCAGAGTCTTACTTCCTTAACCAAATGAACCATTATATCAAAAAACGTAGGTGAAAAGTGCATCTCTAGTTGTGACAAAATAGTGAAACCCTAAATGTTGATGACTTTGCTATAGATAGCATTAAAGAAAACACACAATCTTGTTACGATGGATCACATGTCATCTTTCATAATGCCTCTAACAACCACTGGTAATAACTGTTGCATCAACACGTGGTAATCATGGGACTTCATTCCGACTAACTTCAAATTATCTATTGAGACAAGCCTGCTCACATTAGAAGAATACCCTTGTGGCACCTTTATGTCATGCAAGCACCCACACAAACTCTTTTTCTCAGCTTTGGACAGTGTGTGAGATGCGGGCTGCAGGTACGCCTTCTTACCATTGTCTCTAAGTTGTGGATGTAATTGTTCTCTAATTCCCATTTCAACTAAGTCTAGTCTAGCAGTAATTCCATCCTTTCTCTTCCCTGGTATGTGCAAGAGCGTACTGATAAGACTATCACAAACATTTTTCTCAACATGTATCACATCAATACTGTGTCTCACATCAAGAGTACACCAATAAGGAAGATCAAAGAAAATTGACCTCTTCTTCCATTTACTCTTCTCACTCGCTACCTTTTTCTCACTCTTACCGAAGATGACATTGATATGTTGAACCCGCCTATAAGCTTCTTCTCAGGTTAATGCCTGTGGAGCCATCCCATTCTCTGGTAAGCCATTAAATCTCTTTCTCAACCTTCGATACAGGTGAAAATGATGAAGAAACCTCCTGTGACCTAGGTACACGGTTTTTCTTCCGTGTTTCAGTTGATGGGAGTGTGTGCCAGCTTCACAAATCGGACATGCTTTGTGCCCCTTAGCACTATACCCGAACAAGTTTCCATATGCAGGAAAGTCGTTTATCATGGTGAAAATCATTGCACAAAGAGTAAAGGACTCCTACTTATATGCATCAAACACATCTATACCGTCATCCCACAACCTCTTCAGGTCATCAATCAAAAGGGCCAAGTAGACATCGATATCATTTTCCAGTTGTCTTGGTCCAGAAATCATCATTGACAACATCATATACTCGCATTTCATACACAACCAAGGAGGCAAATTGTATATAACTAAGAGAACCGGCCATGCACAGTGAGTACTACTAAGAGTGCCATACGGGTTGATCCCATCTGTGCAAAGGCCAAGCCTCAAGTTTCTTGGCTCCCTAC
>JBAGKO010019944.1:0-11165 GCA_037177275.1 Acacia concinna | reverse complement strand
CCAGTACTTTAATTATTAACGAGTTCATCCAGGTTCTACACCATGAAGTGTACTCCTCCGGTGATACATGCAGTTTAGGTGATCTACCATTCTCTATCCCTTCCTGTTCTTCTTAGCCCTTTGAGTCATAATCTCCTTTTGAACCATCCACGTTAGTCTTGGAAAAATATGCTTTCCACCCATTCACGATATCGTCTTCCTCATCATGCGACACCAAGAATCCTGCTTGACTAGGAGATAATAGTTTATCCTTGAAAGAAACTAGAAGATGCCGTCTGCGCTCAAGTAACCCAGACTTATTTTGTTTCTGTGCTGCACTATTACCAAAAACAAAATCCTCAGGAAAGCCTGTCCTCTTTACATCCAATGCCTTCTCACCATTTCGACCACTAGTCTTCCTCGACACACCTTTTTCTTTCCTGCTGCCACTCCCACATCCATCCCCCTGTCTCCGCCGCTGCCGCCACCCCCCTCTCCGCCGCTCACGTTCGCACTCGCACTCATCTCTTTCTCTCAAATTTAAAATTATTTTATAATGGAGATGATGTGCTTTGGAAAGATTAGATTGCACTTTAGTTACAGTAAAGTTTAATACTTTAATGCTAAATTAATTGATAGTGTTATGAATATTGTTTATGTGGATGTCCATTGACTTATATTCTAATCAACATCTAATACTCTCTTATATTCCTTCTACATAATTACCAATCAATATTGACTACACAATATTTTACCCAACAATTTCAATTCCCTTACTCAAGAAATTTGACAATGTTCATAGCCACCAAAGTTGACATTTGTAGAAATGTTTTGCCTATAAATGCTTGGAGAACATTGTATACAAAACACACCTACGTGAATGAGAAAATTTTTCCTACTTCTTTCTCTCTTCTATCTCTTGCTATTTCATCTTATATACATTCTATTTTTATAACAAATATATGATTAATATAGTTTTTTTTAGTTAACCGTGCCCATTTCAGGATTGAAACCAGCCCAAATAATTTCTACGGCCCAATTTATAAGACGATATATGGAAATGGAGGGGAGTTATAAAAGGATTGAAGTAATTCTCTGGATTTGGTTTTAATGAAAGGTTGCCCACAATTGCATTGAGAAATACAAGGTCTAGCTCATTATCTAAGGTCTGTTTGAATGGCCACCTTTTTAACTTAATTAAGATCATTTTTAAAATTTAAGTTACTTATGATAAATTAATTGTTTGGATTAACAAAATTAAAAGAAGCTGAAGTTAGAAAAGTAGCATCAAAAGTTCAAGCTGAAAAATTCTTTTAAAAATTCATCATAAGTCACTTTTCTATTTATTATCCAAACATATTTCATAAAAAAAAATCACTTATACAAAGTCATATCCAAACACAATAGCTTTTGATAATTTTTTTTCCCTAAAACTACTTCTTATAAGACCATAAAAAAATAGGTCACTTAAAATAAGTCACATCCAAACAAAGCCAGGTGTCCATTCTATCAACATGAGATGCATATTTTTTTTTTAAATACTTATATAAAGTTCTTTATGGTTTCTCTTATGCATATATGGGATGCGGCTGTAAAATCCAATATACTATTCTCAAATTTTCTCTACTTCTTGTGGGATTTGATGTCTAGGAACCTAAAAGGTGGGCAGGGAAGATATATGAGTTCTCGCTGCAATTTTGATATGAGGTGTTTCAATTTGGAAATTGTGAATATGGAAGCTGACGAATGGACTCTATGCAGGAGAATTAACGTGACGCCTAGAAAATAGATTTAATTACTAAGTAGTCTCAATGATAAATGGTGTTGTTATTTCTAAACTTGTCACAATATGCTTCTTATTGCTATTGGAACTTCTTGGTAATTAAGTATTTTTCTTAGAACCTCATAGGAGTTCCTTTTTTATTTAAAGGACTTCATCAATTGGCTTGAGATCTCTGGTTTAAAAGAATCATTGTTGAGTAGAGCTGGAAAAAAATAGTCATTCTAAAGCTCAATTCAAACTTCGATTGGGATGCTACTTATTAAGGGGAGTACCAAAAATGATAGTGACTAACATGATTGAGTCTTATAGAAAGGGTTAATCTCTCATAACATAACAAATCAATGCTCAAATCCCAACTAGGAGGTATGCTTATATTTAGTTCCCGGCAATACTTCGAACATAGTTGTTTCCATTAAAAGAATGCACGTGTTTTAAAAACACAAAGTGCAAATTATCTGGATGATAGGTTACAATTGGGATATATCTCATATATTTGGGCACTTGCACTCATTTGTATTAAAAAAATTCTATATATTATTACAACCTTATACATTTTGGTCAAAAAGGGGAATTACTGTGAAGCTCTAAGAGATATATTTAATTATCAAGAAGTCTTAATGATAAATGAGGTAGTGTTATTTCTTGTCATTGCATGCAATAGGACTTCTTAATAATTTAGTCTATTTCTTAAGACCTCATAGTAATTTCTCCCTCTATTTAAAGGGCTTCATCAATTGGCTTGAGATCTTGAATTCAAAAAAGAGCCCATTCTAAAGAACTTATTCATATGCCACTTACTAACTAAGGGGAGCATATGTAATATTTTAAATTTTGAGGAATTAATTATTGCATAATAAAGGGGAATATTTAGAAAGATTATTAAGTTGAATGGCCTAAAAGTAAATCATTGATCAAAATTCTGATTTTAGGCAAGATTTTGATGAAATTAATTATCTAAAGATTAGTCAAAGGCTTATAGATAATTGTGGAATCATTATATAATCTTATTTTATGATTTAGAAAATCATAGAAATGTTTGATTTCCCAAAAAGTAGTTTAAACAATTTAAAATGTGTTTTAGGAATTAAATACCAAATTTCTTGAAATAATTCAAGAAAAATAGTTAGAGGCTATCGTTTGGCCTAACATTTTTAGAAAAATTTCTTTATGGATAAAAGAAGCTAAATAAGGAAGAAGTCCTTTATAATGTGATATGAAAATTTTTTTAGATATTATTTAGTCTTTTAGCACATTGAAGAAAAGGACCAAACTAAAATCTAAAGATTATTGAAGGGTAAAATAATCATTATTCACCTTTATTTTTCCCCAAATAAGCCGATCTTATTCTGTCCCTCACCCTTTCATTTCGGTTCAGAAAACGCAAACAGACACACAGACAGAGACAGAGAGAGGGGGAGAGAGAGAGAGAGGGAACCGTGAAGATTGTGGCTGGAAAGGAAAGAAGGAGAAGAGAAGACACTAAACGCTGCATTCAATAAAAGAAACTGAGTTCGGTGAGTCTACCAAATCCCTTTCTACCTTCAATTTTCTGATTTTTGAAGTTTGGGGAAGAAAGACAAGTGATTAAAATTGAAGCTCTGGGATGGCAACCACCAATTTAAAATTGAAGTCTATAATCTTAATTCTTGGTGTTGCATGTGGTCTGGTTGTTTTGTTTGGTGATTATAAGATATATGGCTCACTGTTCAGGTTCTTGAGCCTTCACGTTTTCCTGAAAATCAAGGCTAAAGTAGAGAAATAGATCAATAACAAGGTGAAACAGAGATATGTGTTTGTGCGGCTGCCTAATATGTGATTAAATGTTGTTAGACTCTGCTGCATGAATATGTTGAAACTGTGGTTGATTAAGTACGAAGTATATGACGTTGCTGGTTTGCTGGAACTGAAAAGAAGCGTCTGCATATTCATATATATATTTAGCGGCTGCTGCACATGTATGAATCAGTTTGGTTGATATGGTTGAACGGTTTTGTTTTTTTCAATCTGAGCAGCAGCAGATTTTTTTTTAGGTGAATATGAAATAGGGTAAATGAACTCATTTGCCTCTAAAATTTTGCAGGGAGATATAGGACAAACTAAGCTTTAAAACAAATTCTAGATTATGTAATTTGGATTTGTAGATTAAGAGTTATGATTTTCTGAAATTGAAGCTAAATTCTGAAATGAATAAACTGAACACGGAAAGAAAATCAATTTGAAACAAGGGTAAATAATCTTAGATAGTTATGAAATTTTGTGAGGAGTCAGTATACATATAGAGCTTTAATATAAGCTTATAACCAGGTTATTTGGAGTTATATGGACTCATATACAAATTTTTTAAGTTGGCATAAAACAATTGGAATTAAATCTAGAATAGAAAAACTCTATGACTGAGTCGTTAAATTTGTGTGCCGTTTTGATAGGGCAAATCATCTTCGTTTCGTATGAAATTTTGTGAGCTACTAGTATACATCTTAAGCTTTAATATGAGTACAAGAACGTACAAATTGGATGTCTAAAAAAATAGTTATAATTTTCTTGTGAAAATAAAAAGGAGGTGTAAAGGCCTTTTGAAAAATCTTCTAAGGTCAAAACTGAATATCGTTGATTTTTGAGGTTTTTATAATGGCAAGATAGTGACTCAAGTGTTAAAGCATGCATAGGAATGATTAAAAGAGTGAGTATTTGGGAGCTGGACTTATTCCAAATTTCTGTTTGTGGTTTCTAAATGCTTGTCAAGTTTTTGTTAGAAGGTTAGAATGAGAATAGACATATTTGAATAAGTAGGATGTCAATAATTGTGAATTAGAACTTTGTAGTGTGTATGTGTACGTATATATAATTGTGTGTGGATGTGTATAGTGTCAAGTTAATAAAGTTAAGAAGTGGTAGGAAATTCTAAATGTCCCTAAACAAACTATGAACACAAGTTGATTTTCAAGACAATCAACCACTTTTAATTAAGGGTAGAGTTTGTTTAAATTTAGGATTTTAACAATAAACAAAAAATTTATAAATTCTAGATGGAAAGAGTGTTAACCTACCCTTATACCTATGCTTAAATGATAGGCTTTGATATTTGCCTAAACCCACCAATAAATTATCAAAGAAAGAAACAAGGAGAAGGTAATATGGAAGAAAGAGTACAAGGTAGTTGCTACTGAGATTTTCCCAAATCTCACCCCCTCTTCCGTGATAAACATTAAGGGCAAGTACCTCTAAGGGCAAAAGCGTAGTGATTGATAGAGGCTAAAGAAGAAGGAAATTGATGGATGCTTAGCTAAGGTGGACATGATGAAGCATTTTGCGCAACACACACACACCTTGCCCCTAGTATAAGAGACATTGCATGTATCTTTTTGTTATTTGGGGTGTATATAATCTCCATAAGGGGAATGGTAGCTTAGATTACAAATATGGTAGAACACATAAGTATAGTAAGGAAGGATACATGGAGCAGAATGTATAGTTGACATCCACAATCCTGCAGGTAAATGTTTGAATTATATCTTGATATTTTATATGATAATAGTATACATCCTAAGCTTTAAATCGAATGGTAATTTGTAATTTTTGGATGTGTAGATAAAAAGACATGATTTTTCTAAGTTGGCACAAGATTCTGGAATTTTCAGTAAAAATCTTTATGAAAAGTCTGAATTTTAAGCAAATTCCAGATCCGATAGGATGCTATGAGATTGAGTCTTTATTTTATTATGAAAAGGCATTGGAAGAGCTTAGTTTTGAGTTGTAAACCACTATTTTCAAAATTAAATTAAATTAGTTATGGAATTTTAATTTTCTCAGAAAAACTCAATTCAACGACAAGTGCTTTACCTTAAAGTATTTAAGTAAAGTCTTTGAGAACTTTAAGGATTCTAAAGAATATTAGTAGTTCCTTCTTAACTAGGTAGCTCTAATAAAGACCCTAGAGTAAGGTGTTACAGTATTAACAATGGCAACCTCATCTTTCTACAAATCATCCTCATGATGATAGATTACAATTGAAATATATGCTAACTCATATTCCCTCCGGCTCTAATTATAAGAAAAAAAACTAACTGGCTCTTATAGTTAGGATAAGACGGAATATTTCACAAGATCGTTGTAACATCTCAAAGCCCTTCCTCGTAGATATTGTCTCTGTTTGGGGCCATAGCCAAGAGCATGATTTTGTTTCCCTGGGTATAGCTGTAGCCACCCAGAAAACGCGTCCACGAGGGGAAGGTATCCTTACCCTTATAAGGCGTGTTTTGTTCCCTTCCCAATCGATGTGGGACTTCACACTGGGCTCTGGGATGTTACACCTACCACGAAAGAAACAAAACAACAAACAGTTAAAAAGAAAAGCAGAAAGTAGAAGCAGGTAAAAGAATCTCACCAGAAGATCCCAAAAAAGAAAGGGACTTTCTCCCCTTTTGCAGTCGGCACAAGTCAACCGAAGTAGGAGAACATGGAAAAAAGAAATTGGGTTTCTGAGAGTTTTTTCATCAGAAGAAGGAAGATATGGGGAGTGGGGAGTGGGGGGAGAGGGGAGAGAGAGAGAGTGAGAGAGGGAGAGGGAAAAGGAGGAGAGAAGTGAGGAAAATGCTGGTTTTATTGCTTTATAAGTGAACGAGGGTCCTTCTGTGTTGTAGAATATAGGGGTGCGCAAATCTGCACTCCAATCCTGGTCCTGGGTAGACACCGGGGTCTAAAAATTAATCTCGGTCCCAAAATATCGGATTTTCTCAGGATTAGGATTGGGATCGGGATTTTCTCTTTTAAAAAAAAATTATATAAAATATTTTTTATATTTTATTATTAAAAACAATCATTTAACAACTAATAAAATCATAATAATTACATAAATGAATCTAAATTTTAGTAATAATGGTTATTGTTATTATTTTTATCTTCGTTATTATTTTTATATGGTATATAGTTAAACTTAGTGACACAATATATACGGTTTAGTTCAAATTAAAGATGTTATACATATATTTTGAAAAGATAACTTAATTAATAGATGTAAGAATATATAAATAAAATAATAATTTAATTTACAAGATAAAAATAAAATAAAAAATCAGGACCGATTGGAACCGGGAATTACCGAATCCGGAATACTGGGATTTACCCATCACTAGTAGAATACACGATTTTGTTTTTAACTTACAAAAGAATAATACACGATTTTCTTTCTGTACAATACAACTAGAATGTAAATAATACTACTACTAGTAGTACGGAGTATTAGTTATTAACTCTTTCCTATTCTTTTTTTTATAAGATATAAATATAAATAATATGTAAAAAATATAGTATATGTTGTAAAATAAAAGGAATAGGGAGTAGAAGGAGTAGAAGAAGAAGAGAAGGAATACCAAAATAATGGAATGGGGAGAAAAGAGAATAACTTATCTCATTCACTTTATTTCATTTTGTGTACAAATGACTTATGTATAACCTCTATTTATAGGTTTTTTTACATTGAAGAATAACTCAAGAGTTACAAACACATAAAGAAAGAAATCAACAAGCAACATAAAGGTAATTAGAAGTTATAAGAAATATGCACTCAAAAGGTCATAACTTCAATTTAGGAATTATAAAATGCAATGATAATTGCCATGTGATGTAATGCATAGAGTCATGAACATTCACACATTTACATATTTTTTATAACACTCCCCCTATTCCTTTTATTTTACAATACGTTATCAACACCAATATCTAATAAAGGTATATTTTGGGCACTCTACTTCTTTTTCTCGTAAATCTTCTATTTTATTTTAACCAATGGCAAATTTTTTTTTATCATTTTCAAGCAATATTTTATTTCTTTGCTTTATATTTTGTTGTTATTGTGCATTTACATTTTTTTATTTAATATTTATTTATTTTGTTTGCATTTATATTTTGTTTACATTTATTTTTTTATGTTATTAAGTCATTTCATTTATTTATTATTTATAATATTTTATTACTAATTTGTATTATAATAGTATCATTATCATTATTATTCACCATCATGTTTATTATTTTATTTTTTTCTATTTATATTATCCATTTGCATTGTGTCTTATATCATCGCCGCCACCGTCATTATTATTATTTTAGCACCAATTTTATTATTCTTATTTTTTATTTATATTATTCATTTTATTTGTTCATTATTTATTTTACTTTCCCTTTACTTTTATTATAACTAATTATGTGCTAAATTTTCTATGTTATTTGTTATGTTTAATCTCTCTCTATATTGTCATTTTTGTTGTTGAATATTGTTGTTTTATTTGAAGTTGTTTAACTTATGCTATTTTATTTTATTGTCATTTTATATTAAGTTGTTTTATTTATGATATTATGTTTGACTATGTAGTGTGATCCACATATCTATGGGTTAATATTTATACTTGAGTTTAAGCTTATATTTATGTTTATTTTTATTTCTCTATAGTATTATCTTGTTTGTTTGTTTATTTATTTTATTTCTCTACAGTATTATCTTGTTTATTTATTTATTTTGTTTCTCTATATTATTATCTTTTTATTTTATTTTAGTACATATAAATATATATATACTCACACATATCATGTATATTTAGGTTAGCTTTTGTTTTGTTATTATTTATTTTGCTACAATTTTTCTCTCTTAATACACCATTTATATTCTCTCTATAATTCTCTTTTATATATTGTATTGTTATGGTATTCATGATTTTATGATTTCTCATTCTCACGATTCTAATTGATATAATTATTTTTAGTTTGAATCATGGCCAACCTTACCAAACTTGAATTTGCAGCTCTTGATATCACGAGAAACAATTATCTATCATGGGTTTTAGATGCTGAAATCCACCTAGATGCATGCTAAGGGACTTGGAAATGCTATTTTACCTAGAAATAAAGCAACTAGCCAAGACAAGACTAAGGCCATGATTTTCCTTTGCCACCATATCCATGAAGGATTAAAAGCTGAATATCTAATGGTAAAAGATCCATTAGAATTGTGGACTAATTTGAAGGAAAGGTATGATCAGCAAAAAAACAGTGATCTTATCTAAAGCTCGTTATGAATGGATTCATTTACAGCTACAATATTTTAAGACCATAAGTAAATATAATTCAATGGTTTTTAAAATAAGTTCTCAATTGAAATTATGTGGTGAGAAAATAACTGATGAGGATTTATTAGAGAAAACTTTTTCCACCCTTCATGCTTTAAATATGCTCTTGCAGCAACAATACTGAGAGAAAGGTTTTAAAAAGTACTCTGAATTAATCTCATGCCTTTTAGTAGTCGAACAAAATAATAAACTATTGATGAAAAATCATGAGATTCGTCCCATTGGATCTGCACCATTCCCTGAAGTTAATGTGAGTGTTCATAATAATTACCATGATCGTGGTTGTGGCCGTGGCCGTAGTTGTGGTAGGGGACATACTAATTACTGTTATCATGGTGGTGGAAGTAATAATTATAATCCTAATACCCACCAAAAGAAGAAATATAAAGAAGGGCAGAAAAAGGACAAGAGCAGTCCTTCAAAAGTTGTTGAGAATCAATATTTTCGGTGTGGTATGAAAGGGCATTGATCACTTACTTGTCGTATACCTGAGCATTTAGTGAAACTTTATCAAGCCTCTATAAAAAGGAGTGCAAATTTGCTTTGCCACGATGATGTTGATGCACAAAAGAATAATGATACTAATGAGCTGGATGAGTTTATTGGCCTTGACACTTTGGCACAGTTGGATGCGGCTGATTTCTTTGAGAATCATGATTAAATGAGTTTAGGTTGGAATAATAATGATAATAAAAAAAAATTCTTACTTCATGTTTAATTATATTTCTTTGAATATATTTTATATTCTACTTTTCCTTTTCAAAATGTAATAAGGGCATTGTTGCTCATCTTGTATTTTGATTTTGTTTTAATACAAATTTTTTTCTATTGGTGAAGATTATGGATGTCACAATCATTTGATACAAGAATGAAGATATATGTCTCATTGATAGTGCTATAACACACACCATATTTGAAGATAAAAATATTTCTCACATCTAACAATAAGTAATGCAAACATCAATACCGTAGTGGGTAATACAAAATTGATTGAAGGCTCTGGAAGAGTAATTATAATATTACCCAAAGGAACAAAATTGTTATTAATGATGCTTTATATTCATCTAAGTCTCATAGGAATTTATTGAGTTTTAAGGATGTCTGCCTAAATGGGTATCACATTGAGACTATAAATAGAAGAATATAGAATATTTACAAATTACAATTGTTAGATTTGGGGAAAAAAGTGTCCTTAAAAATTACCAACATCATCTTTTGGTTTGTACTACACAAGTATTAGTACAATTGAAACAAATGTTATAGTAAACCATAAGTTTGCTGATAAAAATATATATGTTGTTTGGCATGAATAGCTAGGCCATCCTGGATCAACTATAATGCAAAGAATTATTGAAAATTCTCATGGACATCTATTGAAGAGCTATAAGATTCTTCAATTCAAGGATTTCCCATGAGCTGCTTGTTCTCAAGGCAAATTAATTATAAGGCCTTCTTTGACAAAAGTAGGACTTGAATCCCCTACTTTTCTAGAGCGTATCCAAGGGGATATATGTGGACCCATTCATCCATCATGTGAACCATTTAGATATCTTATAGTTTTAATAGATACATCTACAAGATAATCATATGTATGTTTGTTATCAATACGTAATTTAGCATTTGCTACATTACTTGCTCAAATACTTTAGTTAAGAGCACAATTTACATATCATGCAATTAAGACAATTCGTCTTGATAATGATAGCAAGTTTTTTTTTTATACATGATGAAAGCTAAGAAATAAACAAAAACAAAAATACTATTGCTAACCCGATTCCACGTGAACCAAGTCAGTGTCAAGCCTATCTACCAAGTAGAATCCAAGCTTCATATTGAGTGCTCTTTTCGCAAGGTTATCTACAATCAGGTTTAGATTCCTTAGGATGTAATGAATCTCTACCTGCTAACTACGCTCCACCAAGCTTCAAATCTCCAACACCAAGCTTTGTTGCATGTGTAACTCAGTACATCCTTTTTGACATAGTCTCCAGGCATCAAGACAGTCTGTAAGTAGAACCACTTTCCTTATGCCCATATCCCAAGCTTGCTTTAAACCAGTTAAGTAGCCCCATAGCTCAACACTTAAAGATCCCTCCTGCTGAATTCTAATTTTGAATCCCCCATAAAAGTTACCTTGTAGATCCCATATGCCTCCTCCACAAGCTGTCGAGCAAAGAAGTTTCAAGAATGCACCATCCACATAAAATGTATAATAACCTGAGGGGATTGTTGCTGAGTGAGCCTCAGGCATTTCATGACTCCCTTGCAAGTTCACATTATGGCAC
>JBAGKO010019934.1:0-11165 GCA_037177275.1 Acacia concinna | reverse complement strand
CCATCACATTTTTCTGCTTTCTGTATGTATCGCCTGCGTTGGCTTTGTCCATGCAAATGCAAAAGTTGCTCCGCCTTGAAATGCTAATAGGTACAGTATTGACGGCGAAAAAAAAACGGTAAAAGACTATTTTGTATTCTTTTTAAATAATTTTAAAGTAAATTAAGTGAGTGAGAATTATTTTTTTTTATTTTGTTTGGGATGTGGACAAAAAAATTAATTAAAAATTATAATTTTTAAAAATAACATATAAATATCACTTGAGTTTTAAAATTTTAAATCAATCATGTTGCTTATAAAAATAATAAGAGCAACTTAACTTATATCGCAATTGCTAACACAATTTTTTAAAAAATTATTGATATAATATTTATATGTTATTCTCTCTTTTAACCTTTTTTATAGCTCATAAAAGGATTAAAAAGAAAAGAAAAAAAGTAAGAGATAGGGAAACAGTTTTGTTTTAGAAGTTTTCCCCTGAAGTGATTTTGTCTTAACAAATTTTTATAGAATAATTTTGTCATGGCCATTGATTCCGTTAGTTTTGACTATTATGTTGGGTTAGAATTGTATGTGTAATACATTCTATTTTTATTAATATGCAAATTTACACTGAAATTAGATTTAACATTTTCTAAGGCAAATTTGTATTGTTAAAAAATAATGTGATGACGTGGGTTGTCATCTCAACAAATTTTATAAACTAATGGAGCTAATGATCATGACAAAATTACTCATTTTCTAAAATTTTTTAGGTAAAACTGCTTCACAAAAAACTTTTAAGATAAAATAGCCTATGAAAGTTTCCAGGACAAAAATACCCATTAACTCCAAATTATACTGGTATATCAAACGTTTAAAATGGTCAAATTATCCGGACTTTCATTTTACAAATTGATATTTTTAACCCTCTGCGTAGTAGTAGCAGACACAGACAGAATAAATACTTAGGAAAACGATCTCTGCAGTTGTGATGTTGAGTTATTTCTAATATTATTTCTCTTTGGTCCTTCCCATTTTTAGTTTTTTTATTGTTCAAATCTATATTATTGGGATAGTTTTTGGTATAAAATGTGGGGTGGTTTAAGTTTTTTTAAAATAACATTAGTGTATTGAAGTACTTTTTTCATAGCACTTAGTATTATAAAATAATTTTTTATACAATCTGTGACAAAGTATTTTTTAGTAGTTCTTATTTAAAGTATTTTTTTAGTAACACTGGGTTTTTTAAATTTTTAGTAGTTCTTATTTAAAATATTTTTTTAGTAACACTAGGTTTCTTAAATTAACTTTTTATTTATATATATTGCATGTTAGTGAAAAAAATACTTCATGGTATAACTTGTCAGATATTAGGTGCTATTAAAAAAATATTTGTCACAAATTGCACAAAAAATTATTTTATGATACTAGGTGTTACTAAAAAAAAATACTTAAGGGCATTGAATATTATTTTTTTAAAAAAAAATTAAACCACTCTCACATTTTATACTTAAAACTACCTATGAATAGTGTAATTTAAGGTTATAAAGAGGCCAATGATGAATTGGGCTAAGGGATACCTTACGAAAGCAAAATAAAAGAAAAAAAAACAGAGAGAGAGGCCAAGGATGGGAAGGATCTAAGGATGCAAGCCGCTTCCATTTTTAAACAAGCCATACAATTTTATAGAAGGAGACGACATAAATATTTCAAATTTATAGATCTTAGATTTTAAATTAGAACTAATGAAGTTGTCTAATTATTGCACAGTTTCTAGAGATTTTTTTTTTCCAAATTACCACTCTGCCTTATTTATAAGATATAAAGGAAAAAAATTTATTTCAATTCTATCAATAAGTTACTTCATTTAATTTTTCATATGAATAAATATTTGAGAAAATCTTATTAAAAGATAGATGAATCATTCAACTTTTAATTTAGATTGTTAATTTTAACAAATCTTACATTAGATTATATGTGTAACCTATGTGTTACTCATCCTTGTCTGTCATTTTATATTTTTTTTTTCAAAATTACAGGCATTAATTATGTTCTCTTATCTACAACAATTTTCCTTTTTCCAAAAGCTCTCCCTCCTAACTGGGAGCTTCCGGAAAAGAGGATGGGGAAGATAATGACAACGATGATGGCGAAGAATGATTATTTTGTTTGTTTGTTGTTGATTTTATTATATGCCACCGCTAGGAAGTTTGTTTTTGGCAGTTCTACCTCATCAAAATGACTACTTCATCGTATGATGCTGTTGCTTCTTCTGCATTATCAAATGTCCCAGTCACGCCCTTCTTTTCCTGTTTTTATCAAATGCTTTTAATTGAATTTAAAATAAAATATTTTTTGAGTGACGATTATTTTTTTTATTTGCTCGGGCTGTAGACATAAAAATTAATTTAACATTTCTATCCCATTAAAAGGGTTAAAGGAAAAAAAAGCAAAGAAATTGGGCGGAAGAAAGAGTCGGCTTTGACCTCACCCTAACCCACTTTTTTTTTTCAACTTTTTAAGAATTATGTTAAAAAAAGTCACTTATAGCGCAAATCTCAAATATAAACGGCCTATACATATTAAGTATTGAAAGTAAGTTTTCTCCTTTTTTTTAAAATAAATACTTTAAAATACTCGTAAAAGTTTAGCTTGTTGAGTGCATTCACATTAGGGCTTTAAAGGAAAAAAAATATAGGATTAAGGTGCAATTTTTCTCTAAAAAAGTAACCATTCAAGAACACTAGTTTTCGAAAAGTTTTTCAAGAAGAATTTTATTCTAAAAACATTTGAAAAGATCAAATTTATAATAATCATTAAAAAATGAATGTTGATCGTTAAAAATCAACATAAGCTCTTTAAAAATTGGGAAAATGACACTTAAACACCATATGAATTTACAAAACCCAAAAATGTCTGTTAACATTTCAAAAAGACACTAAGGAACCATGATTAAATTGGGTTGTTCAAGTTTGTTGATGTGAATGAGTTAGAGAGAGAATGAGTGTATTGGAACACGTGCCATTGAAATTCTTGTTCGATCAAGGAATAGCCTCTGCTCGGTTCTTCTTCAGGTGTGAATGGACATCGCTTCTCATCCCTCAGACTGCACCTTAGATCAGTCTATTGGTGCTTCTGAGTTTCATCCAAGTAAACCTTCTTATAAGGAATCTCTCATGGGTCAAAAGGATTCCAACCTCAACATTGTTGCTCTTGCAGACTTTGGCCAAGAAGTTGAACCTTCTATCACGAAATAGGGATCTTGGAGTATGCCTAGGCCTCCTAAGGAGTTGGAGAGTCTTTTGGACGTATACCCTTCCATGCCTTTGACTGAGAATGAGTTCAACGATGCATGACAGGTTTGAAAATCTTCTCTGATTATCACTATGTTGGGTGCCAAGTTTAGGCTACCGAAATTCGAGAAGTTTAAGAGTAGGGTCTGGAAGATAAACTCTTTTGATTTGATAGACCTTCCCAATAACTACTTCATTGTTCAATTAATTGATGCTTGTGCTTGGGAAGTCTATTATAACCATATTCTGCTGGAAGGGCCTTGGGTTGTTGTTGGTTTTTGTGTCTTGGTTCAGAGGTGGTCCCCTCTTTTTGATCCGTTAAGCAACCCTCTTGGTTGAATTGCTGTATGGATTAGGATTCCTAATATTCCTATTGTTTTCTTCTCTAAGATGTTCATCTCCCGGATTGGTAATCTTATTGGGAGGACTATCAAGGTTGATATGCACACCTTAAATTCTGGAAAAGAGGAAAATGCTCAAGTTGAATGTGGGAGATTTGCTAGGTTGTGTGTTGAGCTTGACCTACAAAAACCTCTGGTGTCTAGAGTTTTCATTGCTTCTGGTCTGTACAATGTAGAGTATGAGGGCCTGGATTTAGTGTATTTTGAATGTGGGAGATACAGGCATAAGAAATCTAGATGTTCTTAGAAGATAAATGGTGATGTCTCTTCCTCATTGGATACTGGTCGGCCTCAATTAGTTTATGTTCCTACTTTATCTCCAGGTTTTGATTCTTCCCAGAAAGATGAGATTTTTGGGCCGTGGATGATTGCTAGGCGAGTGACCAGGAAGAATGCTTCTACTCACCGTGCTAATGGAGGGAAAGTTTCTAAAAATTCAAACCCTCCCTGCGATGTTGTCGTTCAGCCTCCTAACGTCAAATCTTGTTCTTCGAGATTTGCTATATTAGCTAATCTTGATTATGAGAGAGAGGCCCATGCTTCTGTTCCTTCCGACATAGACCGATGCAAGGATATGGCTACTGTGCCAAGTAATAGCTGTGCCATTTTAAATGATTCTGACACAAGTATGGCTGTTGTAAAGAGTGTGGTTCAAAGTCAACCTCACGTGCATTGGAAGAAGCCTGATGTAGTATATTCGGTTGCTAAGGATAAGAGGCAGCTAAGCTTGGTTCCTTTTGATCCTTATGTGCAGACCCAGCCATCTTCAGCCCAACCATCTTGTGAATCACAATTTAGACTCCCTGCTGATCCTCATGTGCAATCCACCCATAAATATGTTGACTTGGGCTTAAATTCTAATAGGGAAAAGGCTTCCCTAAGTATGTTCACCGTGGGCCCTGATAAGGAAGAGACCTCATCAACTCATATGCTTTCTCCTAAGGTTTCTTCGGGATCCGTAGCTATTCCAAGTGCTAGAATTTATCACGTAAATTCTGTTTCTTTGGGAATTATGTCCATCACTAAGGAAAAAATTCCTGATAATAGTAAATTGATGTCATGGGTCTCTTAGAAACAAAAATTAGCGGTGGCCAAACAGACAGGGTAGTCCGCCATCTATGATTTAATAACTGGTTAAGAATTAAGGCTACTGGTTTTGCAGGTGGGATTTGGTTGCTTTGGAATGAATGGGATACTTCTGTGGACTATATCTGGTCTAAAATCAGTTGTTGCGTTGCAGTATTAAAAGCACTAAATCAAATGATATTGTTTTCCTCACTCTTGCTTATGGGGAGCCAAGACATTATCTTAGAATTGATCTATGGCAAGCTCTGAATATCTTAGCGGGTTGCACATATGGGCCATGGTTGCTGTTAGGTGATTTTAACGCTTACCTTGATCCCTAGGATAAATGTGGCGGAGGCCCACCTTATGGTTTGTCGGAAGTTCCAATGATTGGTGATAGTTTCACTTAGTGTCGCAAAGATGTTAAGGAAAGGTTGGATTGGGTCTTTTGTAATCATGCTTGGGGTTCTCTATGCCAAGACTTTAGGGCTATTCATGAGCTGGGCTATAAATTTGACCATAGGGTGATTATTGTCGTTAAGAATCAACATCCTATTATTCGACGATATCCTAAATTCATGTTTCAAGCATTGTGGTGTTTGGAAGAGGGCTTCGATGACATTGTTCAGTCTTCATGGCATGAGAAAAACTGGTCAGAGGGTAGGGTAATCTTTACCTCTAAGGTTTCTGTGTAAAGTTATGATGTTGCAGGCAACCTAACAAAGAGAAGAAAGAAGCTTATCCATAGACTTGGGGGAATTGATAGACAGTTACAATCTAATAACCAAGGGGCTTCTAAGACTGCAAGCTAAACTGTGGAATGAATATGCTAAACTGATAAACCAAGAAAAGTTTATATGGTTTCAAAAATCTCATTGTAATTGGCTCCAGTTCTATGAAAAGAATATCCGTTACTTCTACATGTCAGCAAAGATGAAATGTCAAAGAAACTCCATTGAGGCTCTTCAAAATGATGCAGGAGTTTGGATACGCGATCAAAGAATTCTTAAAGATATGGCAGTTGATTATTTTAGGAAGCTCTACTCCATTGATGATAGCATCTAACCAGTGAACTCATGGCCAAAAGATTTTCAAAGACTGCCACAGTCATCTCTTGATGATCTGCAAAAAGATATCTCTAGCATTGAGATAAAAAATGTAGCTTTTGAAATGGGAGCTTTCAAGGCACCTGGTCCTGATGGTCTGAACCCTTATTTTTTCCAATCCCAATGGACCGTGATTGGTCATAAGGTGTGCGACTACATCGAACCTGCTTTCAAAGATCCATCTAAAGTTAGGGACATAAACAAAACCAACATTGTTCTAGTCCCTAAAATTGATCACCCAACTTCTCTCAAGGACTTTAGACCCATATCTCTTTGTAATGTGTCTTACAAGATTCTTAGTAAAGTTCTCTCAAATCGGTTGAGGAAGTATATGGATCTTTTAATTGATCCTACTCAGTGCAATTTTATTAAAGGAATGCAAAGATGTGATAATATCATCTTAGCCCAGGAAGTCATCCACTCTATGAGTTCCCAAAGAAATGGTAGAGGATATGTTGCCATCAAGGTCGACATGGAGAAAGCTTTTGACCGGCCGGACTAGGGGTTCATTCATTTTAACCTGAGAGCTCTAGGATTAAATGATCACCTTGTGTAGCTTATCATGCAGTGTGTTACTTCAGCATCAATGAGAGTATGTTGGAATGGATCACCTTCAAGCAACTTTGTTCCGCAGCGAGGGATTAGACAAAGTGATCCTTTGAGCCCTTATCTTTGCGTCATTTGTATAGAGCGTCTAAGCCAGCTTATTCATCATGAGGTCTAAAACGTAAAATTGGAAACCTTTTCGTATTAGCAGTAGAGGCCCCAATCTGTCGTATTTATTTTTTGCCGACGACCTACTCCTTTTCTGTGAAGCATCAACTGATCAAATGGAGTGTGTCCAAAGGACCTTGCACCTTTTTTCCAGGTTTCAGGGCACAAAGTTAGTCTTAAAAAATCCAAGCTTTTCATCTCCCAAAATGTTCATTGAGTAGAGCACCTCATTTCAGCTAGCTTCTGGGAATCCATCTTTCTGCTGACCTGGGTAAATATCTGGGAGTTCTTTTGCTTCATAAATGATGGACCAAGTTAACATTTGTGCCTTTAATCTCTAGAATCCGCCAAAAACTAGTAAATTGGAAAGGTAGATTTCTAAGTATGGCTGGGAGATCTGTCCTCATCAAATCAGTCTTATCTTCTCTCCCTTCCTATCAAATGCAATTCCTTCTTATTCCCAAAGGTGTTCTAAATGACATAGACAAGCTGAGTGGAGATTTCTTTTGGAATCATGGGGAGCAAGAGAGTAAAATGCACCTTATTGCTTAGAACAAAATTAAATGTGATAAGACAATGGGAGGACTTGGCTTTAAAGACTTATCTTGCCAAAATGAAGCATTCATCATGAAGATATGCTGGGCTTTAGTGACCAAAAGTGATGCATTATGGGTCCTTTGTATAAAGAGCAAAAACAATTGTGGTGATGGAAAATTTCCAAGGGTAGTCAGGAAGTCAAATCAATCAACTATTTGGAGTGCAGTAGTTACTATGTGGGATGCTTTCAGGAAAGGGGTAGGTAGAAGAGTCAGAAATGGCAGGAGTACAAATGCATGGTGGGAACTATGGTCCAATATAGACCAACCCTTATTCCATTACGTAGATAGAAACCATAATCTCATTAATCATGATAGTTGTATTGCTGATTTTGTAAGTTCCATGGGCAATTGGGATTCGAGAAGGTGGAGATTTTTTCTTCCTGATTAGGTAGTAAATCGGATTACGGAAATACCCCTCCCAACCCAGATCAAGTGAATGAGGATTCCTTATTTTGGAGAGCTTCTTCGAATGGTCTCTTTAGCATCAAGTCTGCCTATAACTTTCTGAGGGTTCAAAGAAATCAAGCTCTTGACCCACTCTGGAAGAGTATATGGCGGTGGCCAATTCCTGAAAGAGCAAAATACTTCATGTGGCAAGTGTTCCATAACAGTCTTCCAACAAGTTCCTTGAGAGCGACCCGGGGTTTTTGTGAGTCCAATGATTGTCCTTTTGAGTGTCAAAGTGAAGAAACTATCTTGCATGTCCTGAGAGATTGTCACATTGCCAGCTCTGTATGGCTCTCTGTTATTAACCCTATATATTATAGTACTTTTTTAGTAGTAATTTATAGGAATGGTTACGTTGGAACAATCAAAACAATGCTGGATCTAAAAACTATCGAAGGTGGCCATGCCTAAAGATCTTTGGATTACTCTACTGGATTATTTGGAAAAATCAATGTAGTCAAGCAATAGAGGGAAGCAGCAAGCCACACTCATTGTTGCTACATCAATGTAAGCACCTACTCTTAGAAGAAGTAAACAAAAGAAGACTAATGCACAAAGTCTACAACATTCCAAGCAGAACATAAGACAAATGGCGTCCTCCTCCAGAAGGCTTTATGAGGATAGATGTAGATGGATCTATTAAGTCTAATTGGACAACATCTGTTGGTGGGCTCATATGAGATCATACAGGACAATGGTTGGGAGGCTTCATGCAAAAACTTGGAACGTGCTCGCCTACAATGGCGGAGATTCTTGCTATCTATACATGGCTACAACTCTGCAAACAGAAGGGCTTCAGTAAGATCCAACTTTTCTCAGACTCAACAAAGGCGATTCGAACGCTAATGGATGATAGGTCTCCAAACCACCCTATAAAATCCAAAATTCTTACAGCCAGATCGCTTATCTTCTCCTCTTAGGACTTACAAATCATTCATGCAGACAAAGATTCACTCTGATGTGCTGACTTCATAGCAAACATGGCTCATCATTTAAACATGGAACTTCTCTTTCTTAGCAATCTGCCAATTTCATGTTTGAATCTAATATTAGCTGTTGGACATATGTGTGAGTGTATGTCAAAGAGAACAAAGGAACATGTGTGTGTGTGTGTGTCAAAGAAGAAAAATAGTCCCACATTGCTTGGGAAAGAGGAAGTTCAGTGGTATATAAGAAACCATGAGCATTAGGCTTGTTAAAGGGCCTAAGGGAAGAGTGGGCTCGCGCGCACAACGATGGGCCTCCAGTGGGTAAACACAGTTGAAATCCGTCGATTTCCCCCCTGCGCGCGAGTTAAATATGGACTGGGTATTTTTTATCAAACTATTTTTTAGAAAATTGTAAAATTTATTTTATGGCAAAGGCTTACCAGAAGATCATGTTTTGAGGCATTTGAAATTTGAAGATCATGTTACACGGATTTGTTCACATTGCCAATGTCTGGAAACTGCAGACATTATTTTAAACACTTCAAAACGGATGCCTTCAATTTTCCAACATTCAAAATCGTCCTTTTAATTTTGTTTATGACATTAAAATTTTGCCCAACGTTCATGTGCTTCGACAGCCTATAAAAGGCATAACATGTAGTAGGTTTGAGTATCCTACTCAGAGATCTCGAGCTCCTCTCTCCTTCCTTTGCGTGATTCCTCTCTGCTTTCTGTTCATTGTTGCTTCCTTGTTGCTTTGTTATTGCTATTTCGCTGTTATGCTCACCTTGCTTTATAGGAAGAATCTGTTTTATCCTGGGGAATGCCGTTTCCAGTCAGTCGGCGGTGACAGAATAGCTCTTGAGGGCAGCGTCCGTGGACGTGACTCAGATTATTCTCTTTCGCTTCAGCAACTATGTCAACAAAAATAACATAAATAAGACGACACCGACAGCAAGTACAAGGCCTGCCCTAATAGTCTACAACAATACAAAATCATGGATTCAAAATCCACTAGTTCACACAATACCTTTGAAAGAAAGGACCAAAAGCAAAAGACGACGGAAGCTCGGGACAGAGCTGTATGATGCTGAAGTCTCACATATGGTTTCCTAAGAAGGGAGTGGCTACTTACTGGAGCTTCGACCAACCACTATCGGTCAATTCCGCTTTAGGGCCACCCCTTACTCTATTATTATTATTATTATTATAGGGGTATAGGGTTCAAGACAAAGAAAGATAAAGGCAGCATATCAGTTTTTCCTTTATACTTTACTTGAATATGTTTTTATGCTATTAGCTATTCTGTTGATTCTTCTCCAAATAGGGACCACCGATTTACAAATATCATTAACCACAAAATTTAGTGAGCAGCGCCAAATCTTTCTATGGATTGCTTCTTTCGCCTCTTTCACCGTCAAAGTGCCTATGGTTTAAAGATGAGTGTGGACACACTGCAAAACTTTGAGGAGGAAGGTACTGAATCCCGGCACTCATTAAAGGAGCATGTTGAACATCTACGAACCGTCTTCAAGACATTATGTGAGGAAGAGTTGTATGTAAAGAAGGAGAGCTGCAACTCATTCTTCCTTTGTTTTAGGACTAAAGTCCCCAATGGCTTTTGGAAGGTTCTTACCCAGTCTACATAATGTTATAGGTTTCCAATAGAGAGTGATTTGTTGCTATCTAACTCCCTACTATTCTAACTTCTTGACTTAACAGGTGCGGTAAGGCTTTTTGACTTCCAAAGCTTTTAACTTCTTGCCTTAAGACTAAGTTTGATTGCTAAACACATAGGAGTTTGATTGCTGGGAGAGATACAAGTTACCTTAGACATCTTTCAGTCAATTAAGTCTAACTTGATCGTGCATTCACTTGTCGAAAGAAAGAGTGATCTCATCATAACTCTCGTAAAAGAGCATAAGTCGATTTGTGTAAGTGATTACAAAACCTTCTTTTGCTCCAACAAGCAAGGGCTCGAGCGCGCTAGCGCCATTAGCTGTCAAGTTGATGCTCGAGAGCACGTTTCGCGTTAGAAAGAAGTAATAGAGTGAGAGCAAACGCATCTCAAGCCCTCGAGCTGACGCTCGAGCAACTTCACACGTTGTGTGTTAGCACAAGAGTTTGATTGTTGTTAGCTATTGAGTTTTCTTGCTCGTTGCGCGTTAGTTTTTCTTTTTTTACTTTTTATTGGGTTGGTGTGATGTGTACTGAGGTTAAGGTACAATATCGAAAAGAATACATGGATGGATGCCCGGGCATTGAGAAGGAAGGACACTTTCAAAGGCAAAAGGCTATAGGGAGATACCGTATATGATCCATGGATCTTCGATCTGGAAACCGTATCCAAGCTCCATGGCTAGTCTGCGCTCTTTGGACTTTTCAAACTTAGCAAACTGAAACATATGAGTAGCTAAAGGAAGGGAAATCAATTGAGACCCCATTAGTAGTGGCGAGCAAGAGTGGATTGTGGGTTTGAAGAAAAACAAACTCAAAGCTTCATTTTCATCTCCCATTAATCTATGTGCCCTGAGGTGAATGTTACTCAATAGCTGATTGCACCATATTTTTACATGCTTTTTCATAATTAATTTTGGAAATTTGATGAATTTCTTATGTTATTATTGCA
>JBAGKO010019923.1:0-11165 GCA_037177275.1 Acacia concinna | reverse complement strand
GTTGAAGACCAAGCCGAGGATATTTGATAATTTGTATAAATATGAATTATGATTTAATGACATAATTGTATTATGTATGTGGCATGATACTAATACGTACATTTAGTTATGTTATTTATTCTGATGGATAGTATGTATGAGTTGGGTTTTTGTACCTAAAGTTTTAAGTTAAGAATAAAACAGGAAAAAATTGTTTTATCAAAAATATAGAATTATGAAATTGTTTTCCTTGAAAACCTTTAAAGGACTCTTAGAAGGATTTGGAAAATGTTATACCAATATTTCTATGTTTAGACCATAATTACATTTGCAAAGTAATGATACCATCGGAAATAAAAAGAAAAACAAAAATTTTAAGTTTTTACATATTCTACAATTAGCAAATCTGTAAAAGACGTTAAGTGAGATAAAGATGGTTTATACGTAAGGTGCGACATCGGAAATGCCTTTGTTGCTAAAGCAATCAATTAAACTAGGTCCTAAATAAAATCTAGTTTAGGGTCAACCTAGATCATTCTTCTAAGGAGTAATATGTGGGTTTCTTTAGAGTTGAGTTTAGAGGAGAAAAGATGAAAAATTATGAACCTAAAGACACTATTATCTAAATGCAACTAAACTAATTAAATGAAATATGCAATGTTCTAAAATGTATTTGAGAATGAAAATGCAAGTTTTGGGATTTCCGGTTTTTTATGAAAAGATTAAATGAAAATATAAAATAACAAGACTAATGAAAATGAGATTCAAATCAGTTATGGTGAAGGGAACAACTTAGGATTCACATAGAGTTGACTTTCTTTACCTAAATTAATTAATTAATCATATCAAATGGAGATTTAAAATGGTTGGATTTAACATATTTTAATTACCTAATTGAAACATGAGAAACTCTCAAGTTCATAATAGTTAATCTATTAGGAAACTCATAATAGACTAAGAGCTAGTTAATCAAACCCATTAAAATCAATCACAAATTAATTTGAGAATTCATGTTTACAATTGTCTAATTAAACAACTAAAAAATTCACTGACTCAATCCAATGATCAAGAGAATAAACCCAATTGTCAATTAAATTAATAATAAAAGCTCAATTAATAGCTCAATTGCAATTTAAAGATTTGCAAACAAAAACTCTATCAAATGTCTGAGCATAAATCAATCCAAAACATTAATCTAATTCAAAAGAAAATATGTCTACAATCTAAAACTATATTGTTTTCAATAAACACAAACTCAAAATTACTTAAAACTAAATAACTCAAAGTCTTAAATTAAAATAATAATTGAAAAGAAACTCCTTTATGGTCTTTAATTGTAACTCTAGGGCTCTAATCTTCCTCCATACTCCTCCCAAATTGCCTCCCTAATTAATTTACGTTGCCATGGAATTATCTCCTCCTCCACGCATCAAGCAAGATGATGCCATGAAAGAATTAATAGGATATTGATAAATTAATGGCGGTGTTGTACTGTGTGTGGGTGGATGGGTGTAATGGTTGAATGGATTGATTGATTAATTTCATGAGAGGTTGAATGAAGGATTAATTGGTGAATATATGATGGATGATAAGGCGAGACTGTGTGCGGTGGTGTTCCATTCCTATAAATAGGTAGGAGTTAGGTCATCTATTAAGAAAGAGGGGAAATCTTTGGGTATCAATCTGGATCTATCAAAATTCAAATAGCCCAATAAAATTTATCTCTCGGATCTTCATCAAAATTCTCAAATTAATTATGCACCATTGGATTTAATCTTTTTCTTATCCTGCCATAATTAAATAAGATTGTGATATATTATATAATTAGAAATATTAATCTATCATAAAATAAGAAATAAAATTTTATCAATTTAAGTTCAAATAATATCTAATTAATTCATATTTATATTTATCTCTTAGAATTAGATAATTATCTAAGTATTCCCTAATATATCCAAATTAGCCTAAAATAATTCTCAAATTAATTAAATAAGGCAGGATAAAATATATAAAAATACTGATGTATCAAGTATATGGTTTCCTGATTTTATTAAGGGCTTGTTTAGAAAACACAAACTCATGTATAAAGATCTTACCATTTGGTGCTTGATCACCATTATTTCATACTTCAAGGACTTCAGTATCTCAATATCATCTCTTTGTATTTCATTCAACTTCCTTCTAGCACCCTTCGAAGTATCTCATAGCGTATCTTCTATATGGTTGATTTTAATCTTTTTGGAGTTTCTTTGCAATAGATTGTCATCTTCTGATAACCTCTAATCACCTTCCCTAAGACTTGGGAAATTCACCAATAAGAGCACAATATTTATAGTGGCCTCAATGGAAAAATAAAAACAAAGCAACTACAATGCATCTTCAAAGACCAAGAACTACAAGATCGCCCCTTTCATTTTTGGGTGACGGCAGGATCGTACCATTCGAGCCTTTTTTTCATGCTTTTCTTAGGGGTTTGGGGAAAATTGCAATCAATAGGATTTTCTTAATTCTCTCTTCTTGAAAGGAAGATTGGCAAATTATTTTTCCTTCCCGTAGGGATTAGGAGATTGAATCTAGCCATAATAAGAATATAATGCTTGGCTAACTCTTGTATGTTTGAAATTAGTTTAATTTCTTAATATCCTCCTGAATGTGTTAAGAAGCTTTATTGTGTGTAGAATTGAAGTATTACTAGCTAATATCTAGAGACTAATTCTCATTGAGGTATAGATATCATTGAAGTGGGTTTTGCCTCTCCCAACAAAGCCTTTTTAAACACTCAGTCTAGTTTGAACTTAGGATATCATGTTTAAGAGACTCAGCTATCTACCAACTATGCTAGAATTAGTTGGGTGTTAGGAAGCTATTGTATGATGACTACATGTGAATACCTTCCCATTTGTTGTATTGATTCAATAATAATATTGGGCTAAAGGCCTATTTCTATGGAAAGGTAAGAAAAAGATGATAAGATGAAGAAGGTCAAGAATCAAGAACCAAATATTTTTTTCCCACCAAAATACTAGGGCTAAATAATTTCATAATAATTAGCCATAATTCTTCAAAAGCAAGCTCAACACAAAAGAGATAAAAAAAAGTGAGATTCTAATCTAAGTACCTAATGAAATCTTGCCTACCGATTAATATTCTAACTCCTTAATGAAATCTTGCCTATCTATATTTCTTTGTGTTTTTTCTTTTCCTTTTTTCTTTATGGAGTTATGAATAATAATTTCATTTAACAAGTATTTATACTTATTGGTTCTATATTATTGATGGAATACTACCAAGCATAAGAGGTTGGTTGACTCTTGTGTTTATACTTGGAGTTCTTGGGACGTGTTTCCTTTGGATGATGAGTTTCATATATTTAGTGTTTTAGATCTTTATTTTTTTTTCTTTATAACTTTGCTTCCTTATGACCTTTCTATAATTTGTGGGTTTTTTTAGAACATGTTCCTATTAGGTCCACATCATATTGGTATTAGAGTCTGTCACTATCTTTTATTTTTTAGGCTTCATATTCTTTTGTCTTACAATATTTCTTGTCTTGAAGTTTGTGGGTGTCTTCCAACTGTAATTTCTAGGTTCCTAGAGCAAGTTGTCTAATGGGTCTATATCACTTAGGTAGTCAAATTCATGCTTTATAACAACTAAAAAGGGGCATACAAGAAGTTGAAAAGGAAAAAAAATATTACAAAAAAATGTAACAAAATAATGTTGATTGATAGTGAGAGTTTCAATTACTTTTTCTTCACATGTTTATTTCACTTTTGTAGGTTCAACAAGAGATTAATAGATTAATCGCTAAGCCTTAGGTATCTATTAAAGACTTGCAAGAGTCAAGGACGACTCTCTTTTTTTTCAAAAGGGGGAGAATGATGCAAACCTAGAGTGCAAATTTTTCAAGATACATAGATTAGTTGAAAAGTCATCCTTTTTTCTATTTATTTTGTAATTTTTGTATTTTTAATAAGGCCAAGAGCCAAGAGTCATTGATTAGTTTTTTAGGTGTCATTTGTAATATCTTGATTTTCATTCATCAAAAATTCCTTGAGCACATGATAAGGTAAAAATAATAAAATGGTGAATTTTAAGACAAAGGAAGGTAGCGAAAGGAATTTTTGTATTTTTAATAAGGCTAAGAGCCACGAGTCATTAATTAGTGTTTTAGGTGTCATTTGTAATATCCTGATTTTCATTCATAAAAAATTCCTTGAGCGCATGATAAGGTAAAAGGAATAAAATGGTGAATTTTAAGACAAAGGAAGGTGGCGAAAATACCTTCCGAAGAATTATTGGAATTTTGGCTAATTGAGGCCAAATTAATTATAAAAAATAGCAAGAGGCCTCAAATAATGGAGAAAAATATAGAAAATTGATTTTGAGGTTGATGCAATATTATGAATATGATTTTATGCCTGAGGAATACCAATTTCCCATGAAAGAATATTTTACGGGCATGACTTTCAAGAAAGAACAATTTCTTGGGAATTAAGAAGAAAATGGCTTTGGAAGAATTTAAGGAGAAATAATTTGAGAAGAATGAGTTTCCCAAATAATTCCATTGATTTTAATGGTTAAAAGTTGACCAAGGAATTATTTATAGAAAAGAAAGTCAAAATATGTATATAGAAGAATTATGATAATTTCTTAATTACCATAATAAAAGGTAATGATACTATGGTGATTAAGATAAAAGTTTAAAATTGATCTTGAGGGTAAGGTGGTTGAGCAAAATAGAGGGCTAGGATTTGCTCTTGGAAAAGTAAGGCAATTATGAAGGAAGTACAAATTTGGCTAAATGTGATTGGGTGGAATTGCCTTAATAATTATGTACAGTTAAGTATGTGCAAGACCACCCATTTAGGCAGCCAAAGGCCCCCATTTTTGTCCATAATCTGACCCAAAAGAGAGAGAGTGAGTTTGAGAAAGAGAGGGAACAAGAGAGCAGAAGAGTTAGAGTAAGGGTCCATGAGGCATAATAGCTAAGTTTAAGCTCCAAATTCAATGATTTTTGTCTCAAATTCTTCAAGAATCTCTTATAATCCCTTAAGTGCTTTAGGTGTCATTTTAACAAGAAGAAAATCAAGAGGGAAGAGGCATAGGATTTTGGTTTGATGGAAGAAAACAGGAAGACAGGTGGTAAGTCCAAGAAACCCTGTCTACTTGTTAATTTATGATGCTTGGTGGTTCTTATTGTTTATTAGCTTAGGTTGAACTTTTTTATGTTTTGGGATGCATGAACCCTAAGGGAAGGTGATGCCCAAATTTGTAGTGATCATGTAGAAAGTGGAGTTAATGGCATACACAAGTGATTTAAGGTGTAATAAGGGTGTTTTGTTGAAAGGAAGCTTCGAAACCCATTTTGACCAACTTCCCTTAATTTCTTCTATACCTGTTTTGGGAATTTTGGGGCTACATTTTGATGTTTTAGATGCTTTCAATAGGTCTAAGATAAAAATTGTGTTGGGTAAAGGTAAGGAAATCATTTTGAAATTATTAGGATTGAAATTTGTTATCTTTGCCAAAAAATGAACCAATTGCGGTCTGGCCTTGTTTGAAGGGTAAGGAGTTGGATTTTGGAAAATTTGAAGCCAAAAATGGATTCACACGCGAAATTGTGTAGAGATAGGCTAGGTCATAATTTTTGGAACGGTGAAGTACATCAGTATAACATGAAACAAACCGGTACCCCTAAGGTCAATTTTGTAATTATGTGTTTTGAAGGAAATAACTAATTATATGAGCGAAGGAATAGGGATTGAATAAGCAATAAGCCATTTATGAAACATTTAGGATCTTAGGATTCGATCTTTACTTGAGAAGACAAAAGGATCAGGAAAGCAAGGACTGACTACTAGAAAGGGACTTCAGTTAGTACCTTTATCTCTGATAACCTCTGTGACTGTTTATATGCATTGTTTTGTCATGTTTTGTGAAGTGGTATGCATGTGATAAGGACAACTCCATGGTCAGGTTATGATATGAGACTAATACATTATTCCGCGGTCAGGCATAATCCTTAGGCGGTAACGATATGAGGTTGATATGTTACTCTGCGGTTAGGCATAGTCCTTAGGCGGGCAATAATGATGTTATGGCATATGTAATTTGTTGCATTGTATGATGCATTGCATGTTTATCTGTTACATTTTATATGATTGACTACATGTTACTACTGAGATTCATTTGAATCTCATCCTTTACAATTTTCACAAAATTGTTCAACCAAATGAAGCGGCTATAGGGGCAAAAATGTAGAGACCGGCAACAAAAGGACTGGAGCCTGTACAAGCGTTATCGTGGGACAATTGTAGCAATGTAGTTTTGATTTTTTTTCTATGGCTTGTTAAATCATGTGACAATATTGTAAAACAACCAAGAACTATTTATATTTATTTTACGATATTTCTGCTTGCCATTTGAACTGTGCTCAATTACTTTAATGAATATCAAATTAAAAAAAAGGGTTTGACATAATTTAATTATTAATGGCATTATAATTTATTTTTTATTATTAGGAAATTATCATTTTAATTAAAAGCCCATAATATTATCTTCGTATAATCAGATTGTCTTTCATGATCTGGTTCTATATTCCTACAATCATATTGTTATCCATGATCTAATTTAGCTAATTTCAAAATATATTTATTATCCATTGAGCCTTATCCATTCATAAACTAGATTATTTAAAAAAGCAATCTACTATCCTTCCATATCCTTAAATAAATAGGATAAAACTCATGTCCAATACCTTACCTATAGTACATTTAGTTCCCAATCAGAAAATAACATGTGGCTATCTTAAACATTTCATCTATTATTCACCTCTTCATCTTTGTTAACCTTTTTAACGGTGTTGTCCTCATCTCAGTTTACGTTCTATCATTGCAAACCAAACACAAACTGAACCACTTATGTTGTCAAGTAAATCTAGCAGCTATTGTGAATAGCAGCTGCGACGATAACTGTGGAGGAGAGGATACTTTGGTGATAATAAAAGAGAGGATCTAGTAGCCATCATTAAGAGATGATTGACGGTCAACAGCGGTGGCTCAAATTGACGGCAACAAGGCGTTTTTTGGGTTTATTTTTAAATTACTTGTATCTTCTTTCATGTTCAATTAATCATCTCTCTTACGAATCATAAACTCAATGCTTGAAAATTGTGGGCACGTTTTGGCTACCTTTGGAATATTTTTAGATTGCACGAGTATTTTACGATGCTTTGAACCTGCGTCCTCTTATTTTATATCAAGATAACCACATTATCAAAATTTGTTTATAAATTTGTTGCCTTTTTATTTTAATTCAGTCAGTTGTTTCTTCTTCCTATTGCAAACTTTACTTCTCTCCCTTGGAATACTAAAATCACATGGCTGTTAATTTTTTGTGTGCCTTTTGCTTGACTACACATGTTTACTTATTTATTCATTGTCTTGTTTTCCTTTTCCTATATTTCTATTTGTATTGTTTCTTATTTTAAACTCCATTATCATATAAATGTTTTATAGAACATGGAGTAAATGAAACATATTTAACTCCATTTATGGACATGAAGTTTGAAAATGAATAACATGCATATAGATTGTATAATACATATACAGATTTTTTCAGATTTTGTATTAAGAAAGAGTGGGTAAATATCATTATATTATAGATAAGGTAAAAGTGAGACTCAACAATTGGAAGGCGAATCATTTGGCATTAGTAGGTAGACATATTTTGGTGTCCTCAGTCATTAATGTTATACCTGTTTACCTTATACAAAATGCAATTTTGCCGGCCACGATATATGAAGAAGTTGAAATTAGAGCAAGGAGCTTCTTATGAGGCTCTACAACAAGAAAAAAAAAAAAGAAAATTCATCTTGTAACTTGGGATGTAATCTATAAAGAGAAAAGAAAAGGTGGGCTAGGCTTGTGTCATATGAAAATGTAAAATTAGGCATTATGTTTAAAAGGTGGCTTGGGCCTTATAAAGAAGAAAGATGAGCTTTTGACTAAAGTGATTAGAAGCAAGTGTAAATGTGGTGTTGATCCTATGCTTCATATCAACAAATCAAGACCTGGGTCCAGATTTTGGAACGATATAAAAAACAACTGGAATTTATTGGATAAAGGCATTAAGAAGATTGCACTTGAGGATGGGTGAGATGAAGTAAGATGAAAACTTGAGTCTCATGGGTGCTATTCAGTGAAATCATCATGCAACTTGATCCATAATGATAACTCTCATTCCTCTTCAATTTGGAATAAGGTATGGAAATTAAAAGTTCTGCAGCGATGTAAGATCTGTTTATGGGTCATATTGCATAACATTTTATTAACAAATGCTTTAAAAGTACAACATGGAATGGCATAAGATGTTATTTGTGTAGTATGTGAAGAGGGTATAGAACAATTATTACATGTTTTAAGGGATTGTCTAAGAACTAAAAGTTTATGGAAGAGAATAATTCATAGCAAGTAAGGGTAAAGTTCTTTAATATAGATTTATGGGAATTGTGTGCTTTAAACTTGTCTAAATCAGTTGATTCTATAGAGGACACTAAATGGGTGGAATTTTTTGCCTTGTCATGCTAGCTACTAGACATAAAAAGATTTTTGAAGGGCTTAATGCAAATCTTATCTCTTTGAAGATATGTGTAGCCATCATAACTGATTCCATATGAAGAAAAAACAAGTAGTGTCATAATGTGAATTTGCAAGGGAGTCATAAAATGCTTGAAGCTTACTCAGCAACAATCCCCTTAGGTTATTATAAACTCTCTGTGGATGATGCATTCTCAGAACTTCTCTGCTCAGAAGTTTGTGGATGAGGCATATGGGACCCACGAGGTAACTTCTATGGGGGATTTGTAACATCTTACTTTTAATACATTACCTTTCTTTAAGGTGGCCCTTGGAACCACCAACGTGTCGGAACAACAAAACATAGAGAATGAAAATTTCAAAACCATAATAAACTAGATAATTACTTTCCGTTAATATATAGAATATACAATACTGATATTATTCATATTACATGCCAGAAAAACAGGAAACAAAATATTTATAGCTAAACTCTCTCCTTTCCCTTGCCTCATCTAGATCCTTCACCTGTATTGTGGAGAGGGTAAGGTTTTTGAAGAAACCTTAGTAGCAAAATCATACTGATAACAGTTTAATACAATGCATGTCATGCTATACACAATGCCCGTATTTCCCCTCTAGTGCCTTCTCTCTTGGCACTTACCATGTATTGGGAGTATGCATGTGACTCTACTATAGTCAAAGCCAATACATATAATAGAGAGTCAAACATCTCATACATACATGCTAGCTCCACCATAATGCTGAATACAAGCAATAAACAAACAGCAGACAAATAGAGTATAACAAGTTAAGGGTAGAGATTCTAGCTACGAGTATCCTCGTACAGTGCAGGGGCGTTGTTTCTCTGTTTCTGGCACGTTTGGGTCATTGGTCCATTTCTCTATAACGCCTATACAGACCACAATAAATGGTGTTACTATACGCCTCTATCGGTATACTACCGCCTGTCCTTTCTTGTACCCCCTAGGGTACGGGTCCCTTACTACCTGGATCGTATCCTTCTTTGCCTGTATTGTATCCATCCCCCATCGACACCCCTTTGTTGTCCACCCTATGCAGCCCAGGTCCTTACTACTAGCTCGTCCCACTACCTTGGCCGAGACAGTTGGGCAACATCTCCCCTTAGATGTATCTATTAGACCTCTCAATAGTTGGGCAGCACCTCCCCCTTAAAAATCCTACTTCTGTCCGGGATCGTCGGACAGCACCTTCCCCTAGTAAATGTTATCTTAGTCTGGGACCATTGGACAACACCTCCCCTAGGAAATGTTGTCTTAGTTCAGGATAGTCGAACAACACCTCCCTTATAATGGCTATCCTGGTCCTGAACAATTGGGTAGCACTTCCCCTTAAGAAGGCTTGTTTTGGCCTAGATTGTTGGATAGAACCTCCGCTTAGGTTTACTATCTAGGCCTACCCAATTGGACAAAACCTTCCCCTAACTACTCTAATAACTGCTGAAAAATAAAGGAATTTAAAAGAGGGAGGGAACTAAAACTTATTTGGATTGAAGACTGAGTCGGGACAACACAAACTTGCTCTAGAAGAGGCTTATTTTGAGGGGGTGGCATTTCTTCTTAAAGGAAAGGGGGAGTTTAATTTGGAGAGTGCAAGAAGGGGTAGGGGTATTTATAGTTGAAGGGGAGGGGTCAAATGCACTTTTTATTGGGTCGTTAGGTGTAATTTTTCCTAAAATATTTTACCATTTTTGACAAGTGTCCCTTCTACATAATTCTTCAACTTTCACATGAAAAAATCTTCCTCCTCCCCCAAGCAAGGTTAGGCCACGTCCAGGTGGGCCCAGGGAGCCTTCCTAGCCCAGTTTCATCCAATAATTTCTTCTTAATCTACTCGAAAACTAGAAAATTCTAAAAAAAATTGTAGTTATCCAAAAATTCATAAAAATTCAAAGAAACTCCCTAAAAATACCATGAGGTTACCCTTAAAAGTTTATAATTTTTTGATATCTAGAACTCCCATAATAAATTTTACTGCAAAACCCTTTTTACCGGTATTTTATCAATTTTCAAGGGCTTTTATTCACATAACCGGTTTTCTTTTTTGATTTTTACTGCATCAAAAATTTTCTAAAATAATGTACTAATTTTCCCATATCCTAGTCTATAACAGTGAGTTCTCAATATATCTGATAATATCAGTTTTTGGCCAAAAAGCCTGTTCGGCCAAAATTTATGAAAATATTCAAAAATTAATAATAAATTCATTGGAGCTCGAAACAACATCCTGATTGTGTCATATTGTTTTGGATGCCTCTACTATTTTTTGGGATTTTATGGGAATTTTCGACGCTCTAGGACCTGTTTGCATTTTGTCCTAAAACTTTACAAAATTTTTCCTTTTTATGCAGAGGTCCTTCCCTGGATTTCACTTCAACTGTTATGGGATCTCTCAGTCCTCTATAGACTAAAGCCCTTGGTTCATCAGGAATACCTCATATAGGGCTCAAAAAATATTAGGGTATGTGATTGGACCGAAATCTGTCGCGTGATTCGACCGTCAGAAGATTGCACCTAAATGTAGTATAGAGGCAACCTATCGTTCTTCTCTGAGGAGCTATTATCT
>JBAGKO010019882.1:0-11167 GCA_037177275.1 Acacia concinna | reverse complement strand
TTCATTCTTCATAAATTCACCCCAAAAATGTACATAAAATAATAAGATTTTAATCTTATTATAACTTAAAGAATTTTTCCAGAAAATTGGGATGTTACAATTGGGCTCCATGATGGCTTCAAAATGATACTCTACTTCTTTATATCTGTGTATTTGTTTAAAATTAATCTTTTTTCCTTCTCTCTCCTATTAATATATGCACTTGCAAGTCAATATTGCACATTTTTGGCTTGACATAAGAAACACTAGAACACCTATTAGGTTGTGTGTGATCAGAGTCAAATTATTGCATAGATTGTCTTTTTTAAAAAAATCATAAAATGCAGTGATACTAAGAAGTCCAGCTATGCAAGATTCAGATAACCCAGCTATACAAAAAAAAAGTGGAGGTATGAGAGATTGCCGTTGGGCTCGTGATAGCTTCAAAATAATACTCTATTTCTTTATATATGTGTATCTGTTTGAAATTCAAATTTTAAAATTGATCTTTTTTTCTCTTTCCTATTAATATATGCATAGGTGGTACAACTGTCCTTCACCATCTTCTTACCCTCTCATCATAGTTGCAATTGTCTTCTCTCCCTCTCTCATAAAATTTTAAACCTAATTACAAATTCATATAGTTGTCTCCCCTCCTTCTTTCATGGCAAATCT
Organism: Acacia concinna; assembly: GCA_037177275.1. Classification (NCBI taxonomy): domain Eukaryota; kingdom Viridiplantae; phylum Streptophyta; class Magnoliopsida; order Fabales; family Fabaceae; genus Acacia; species Acacia concinna. The sequence goes on along the minus strand of JBAGKO010019882.1, from coordinate 10,513 downwards.
TGAGAAAAAGGGGGGAGGAAGAAACGATAAGGATGGCCAAGAGGAATTGACGAGGATAATGTAAAAGTAAGGTGGGGTGTTTTTGAGGAATGAAGGACCTTCTTCATTTCTCCCTTCTCTTCTCTTCCTTAAAGCTCTTTCCTTTAACCCCTCTCTCTTTATGTTGATGTCTTGTTTTTTTTTCTTTTATATTTCACAAGACTACTAGTAAGGAGGAGGGATGATTAGCAGATTTAGTGAGGAACGACGATAATGATAGGGAGGCAGAGACAAATTTATTTTGTTCTTCAAGGTAATCTCCCCCCGGGTAAAATTTTAAACCAATTATAAATATATACAACTATCTCCCCTACCTCTCTCATGGCAAATATTGCAAAAAAAAAGGGGAAGGAAGAAACGATAAGGGGTATGACAAATTCCGATGGGCTGGCACTAAGTTTTAAAAAAGAAAAGTAGGTTATCAATTGAACATAGTATGTGGTATTTACAATGTTTCATCAATTAGTAACCAATTGTACTGTGGGTTGTAGAAAATGGTGAAACAGCTATTTATTGCAGCTTTAAAGCTTTGAGAGATCCTTTGCTAATTTTTTTTTTCTTTTGGAGTGAATGTGAGTGGCCATAGTAGGTGGTTTTATCAATTTAAGTTGAATTGTTTTTTATAAGGATGCTCTATTGACTCATTATTTTTCTTATCTCTTCTGCTCCACAATGTCCGATAAAGACATCATTATATGAGAGATGTTTTTATTTTCATATATATTTGAACCGGGAAATAAAAAGGCTACTCATGCAGCTTTTGCATTAGCGAGGGCCATAAGGAAAGGAATAATGTACCAATATTATAGTGTGCTTGGAGATAAGGACAAGGGAATGTCACCATTGGGACCTTGACACCTAATATATCTTACAAAGAAGATATTGTGAGTTTTCCTTCCAATTAAATGTATTCCTTTAATCGGCCATCATTCTTTCAACTAATGTTATGTTTATGGGTCATACTGTGCTTATGGATTCCTTTTATTTAAATGTGCGAGAGTTTCAATTCATGCCAAACCTAATCCTATGGGTACATATTCTTTTAATGTATTTGTTTAGAATATTCATTTGTTATTTGGCACAAATCTATTTTTGAGTGGTCATAGAAATTTTATCCATTGAATGTCAACCTATGCAGCTTTGATATTGGATTATTGGTACACATCATATATAATACATCATGATATGTAACATTTGACATTTTTTTTAATTTAAAGACATGATTATATGAAAATATATATATATATATATATTAAAAACTTAAAAGTTAAATCAATACTGAGATCAGTTATGATCTTATCAGCACAAAAAACAACAAATGATATCGTTTGTAATTTCCAGTAGCACACCTCCCTTCAATTGTTGTCAATCTATATATGAACAATATTAATAAAAGAAGAGGCCATGTTAAGTACTGAATCAAATTGGATGAGATTAGATGAAAGATATTATATCATTTCAATGCAGATTAGAAGTACATTTAATAGATACACTATTTCAACAAATTTTGGATGTTCCAAACTACTCTTTTATCAAAGTTCTATAATAGTAGGTAATAAAAAGAAATCACTAGAATCAAGAATCTCTCATTATCAACTTCAAATCCTATACATGTGTATATGATTATCGCTCAGTATACCATACTGAGCGATACTATAATGTTCAAAGGATGGGTAAAAGACAATGAATTCCTAAGGATAGAAGTCTAATTAATTTCTTTATGCTCTTTATTCAATTGTGTACAGATCATATGTCATATCTTTTAATTTGTAATTTAAATGGCATTGTGTAGAATGTGGCTCCATGTGTTATATATTATCTAATATATATATATATCTATAATTTTTCATTTGCCATGTCCAGGGTTCGCAGTCATTAGATTTGTACTATAATTGTCAAAGATAAGCATATTTTTTTATGTTTGTTATATGTGCCATTACAGTCCTTCACTAAAGCAGTAAGAATGCATTAGTGACTGCAAAGGTCATTTCACTCAATTGAAATATCATTATTCAATCCAACTTTTTACAGCTCAATGTGAAGCTCATTGATAACCTTATCTATATATGCTCAATGTAATGCAAAATTGTTTATTTTCCATCTTTTGAATATGTACATGGTCGATGTTGTTCTCCTATCTATTTCCATAAATGTGAAAACTTTAAGCTGTACCTAAACAAGCAGATATGTTTATATAGATGTAAAATATATATATATCTCTCTCTCACACACACACAATCATTTCCTTCACAGCTTTTGTTTCTTTCATTTAGAAGGGAAATTTTAAGCATAGGAGACTCTAAAAGGATTTGACAAATTTCTGCAAATGTGTACCCATTTTAGACATGTATATATAACGTTAATGTATAGGTAGATTTTGAGGCTATTCCCTTCCTTACGCTAGTGTGGTACAAGGCATTAATTAAAACCACATCCTTGAGAGACATTTAATAACTGCATCAAAGATAAGCCATGTCATGTCAATGATTTTGTATATCTTTTCCTCTTTATTTGTATATTAAATATTCATTATACTTATCCCTCTGGTGTTCTTTGTAGCGCTTTCACTTCCAATTTCTTTGTTAATCACATTATTGCTTCTAGCTTATGAGTTTCTCATACTAGTAATCATATAATAACAAGTATAGCTTAGTAAAATGATTACATATAATATTACCCATAGTGATAATCATATAGTTGGTGGACAAAAGAAAGACTTATGTCTATTGGATTATCTATATCATTTAGGACAATTAGTCTAGTTCATAATGCATTTTTTCAGTCAATTATGGGGATAAAACTTATCACGTGAGATGGATATTATATTTTATTCCATCCACATGCTTATGCCAACATGGGGAGAAATTGGTGTAGTTTTGATTAAACTACTGTTAGAGTTTCTACATGGAGTTTTTGCCCCTCTTCTCAAACTTGGTTTGTGTTCTTGGGGTCATGCTTCATTTGTCTAGATAAGTTCTTGACATGATTGCCTTATTTTTTTTCCTCTGCAAAACACAAAATAAAAAAGCTATTTGTTTTATAGTACTTTTTACATAATATTAATGAAGAGAAAGAGGAAATTGATTCTTGAATTTGTAGATAAAGGTAGTGTCTTCTTGATTTTATATTTTGGTGAACAATGTATATGATAGAGATGATAATTTTTTGCATTTTCCATTCCTCAGAAAATGTGGGAGACGAGGTTATATCTCGCTTACTCCTCCACATGGACTACACTCTCATTTGAAATTACTATCAACAAAAGCCAAGCCCAATCTTTACAAAACATTGGATTATATCTTGAAAAGCCTGTTTCCACTCATGGTCAATTATGTGTTGTCATGTCTAAAGTGAGAAGTATGGATAGTCTAAAAATTGCCATCAACGATCATGAAAACATAGGATGCTAGACCACCAAGAATGTTGTTTATAAGAAAGTGTTTAGTAACCTTTATGCAAACTGAACATTTTTTGCAACTGCATTGATGTATTTGATTGCATATTATCTATGTGATTTTGTTTTACTTAACACAAGTAATAACATTTTGCCACACAATGGTGATGGCATAAGGTTTGTTTGTTTCTTTAGACTGCATTTTAGTATGTGAAGAATGCATGTTATATAAGTTTTGTATCATGGTAAAACTATTATTCAATGTGTATTGCCTTGGAAGGATTTATTGATGTTAGGTGATGAAAGAATTTGTCCATGGATGCTAATAGAATGTTATGCTGAAGTTCATGCTTCCATTTTAGTATGTGAATAATGCATGTTAGATATTCTTTATATCAGGTAAAATTGTTATTCATGTTGTATTGCCATAGGGGAATTTATTGATATTAGTTGATCTCATCAACTATGTCCATGGATACTGCTTAAAATGGTATGATGAAGTTCATGCTCTTCGTGCAAAGCACGAGGGAGCACCATTTTGTTAAACAAAGAAAAGGAAACATACAGTGACCATGGTGATGCTTTTGGTTAAATTGAAGGACTTGACTTGGGTTCACTACTTTGTTTGATTGATTTTGAGTTGTGGGTCTAATGATTTCTTGGCAAAATCAAAGATTTGCAAGTGTGAGTGAAGAGGTGGAGTTTCTTTTAATTTTGTTGATATGGGGTTGTGTGAAATATCATAAAGAATAAGGGAACAAATTGGTCACAAAATTTTCCTCCCCACCAAAAAAACTTCAATAATGGGACCAAACTAAAGGGGTGGAAGGGGAGAAAAAAATCATATTTTTGCTTCCCTTCTCTCCAAAATTTTAAAACAAATGAGGGTAGGGTTTAGTTTTTTCTCCCTTCCCACCAAACAGCCCTTAAGAGTGACTATTATGTATGTCAAGTTAGGATTTAGGTGAGGTAGGGGCCGATGAGACAAAAGGAGGGTTAAAGGGCAAAATGCCTAGGAAGGTTTCACCAATCTGAAAGTTTACTGGGGGGAACAATGTTGTACTAAAAGTTTTAAAAATAAGGCCAAAGCTGCCCTCACCATTTAGGTGTTAATTTTGACGGTTGAAATTAACTAATTTATCTACTTGACACTCCTTTCATGACACCTCATTGCCCTATCTACTCCACCTCATCACACTTTCTCCACAAAGCCCATTCTTTCCTCCTCTCTCTCTCTCTCTCTCTCTTCCAACAAAGAAAACTAGGGGTGTTCAAGTTGTCCAAGTCCTGGTGATCCCATTCCAATCCCAATGATGTTAAGACTAAAGATTCCTGGACCCATCGAGACGAGATCCGGGCAAGCCTTCGAGAATCCCGGTCTTAATCCTAGGTATTAATTTACTCTTTTTAAAATGTGTTGAAACTCCAAGAGGCCCAAATACCCCCTAATACTATTGGGCCAACAATTACCCTTAATTCTAAAACTTAAAGTGTCAATACTCCTAAATACTATTGGCCCAACAAAATACCCCAACCTAAATTCATAAAATCTAAATCCACTTTTATTTTTGACCTAGCCGCCCTCCCTTTTCTCCTTCACTCTCTCTCTCTCTCTCTCTCCAGCTATGCATATAGTCACCATCAATCTTCAGCTCCTCCCCATAAGATAAGACTGGAAACATTCCCTTTAGATCCTGAGCTCATCCTCTCTTCTCCTTCACTTTCTTTCAAGTGCTTGACACTCTCAGTCACTCACTCTCAACTTCATCTTCATCCTCTTTGGTGAGATGCTCTTCCATTCTTAACCTTCATCTTCCTTGCCAATCACCTCTTTGTTCTCTCTCAAGATTCAATTTTTCTCTCCCACCCTCTCAAACTAGGAATTCCCAGTCCTATCCCAGTGGTACCGGGACTATCCCAGGATTGAGAATAGTTTCTTGGTCCCAACACCTTACTGAGAAAGGAGATGGTATAAGGTGTTCCCTATCCAACTAGGGGCGTGAACACCCTTAAAGAAAACCATTTCAATAATCTAGAAAAACTCTTAGGAAATCCATGTCAACAATAAGAAAGAAGTGACCTAACAAGAATTGAAGAAAAAAGGGAAGCATTAAAAAAATTCCATATAAATAATCTGTAAAAAAAATGAGGAAACCCATATCATCCCCTCACCCTTGAATCAACCAACTAGTTTTCTTCGAACGATCATCCATTCTAATTAATATCCCTAAAAATACTATCACCTCCCCCCTTCAACATCATCAATCCATATCTAAAAAATAATGAAGCTTCCTAATGAGATTTGACTCTAGATTTGGATTTAGGGGTGTCACGTCTCCTTCATCATCATGGGCCTCTTGATTCAACTAGCTATTGACATCTCATTCACTCTCTCACTCTCTTCTTCACCACAATGTTGCAAGATCCCTAAGATTTGCAAGGATGAAGTCTTGTCTGTCATGTCGATAGAGTCAAACAAGAGCAAGGTGGTTGGATGATGAACAATTATGACCTTGAAGAGTTTGCTTGGAATGCCGATAGTGGTAGCAGAGATGAACACAGTGGATGAAATCTGCTAATGAGGAGATATCTAAGGAGGTTTTGTTGGGTTAAAGGGAAAGATTTGGGTAGGGAAGATAGACAAATATTTTTTTATTTATCCCAACAAAAAAATTTAGCATGGAAAAGAATGGTGAGGTAGATGTCAAATAGGTATGCTACATTTGATTTTTTTTTTGTCAATAAATGTTGACCATTTGATTTGTTAATAGAAGGGCAATAACGCTCCCTTTTTTAAACTTTTGAGGTGATATCACCCCTTCAAAAACTTCTAGAAACTCTATGCCTATTGATGGAAACTTTCAAGGCATTTTTGCCCTTTAACCAAAAAAATGACCCTTTTAAGCCTGACTTTGTTTTTAGACCCTATATCACAAACCTGACCCTCTATTTAAGCAGGCTCAATTAGTTTGCCCTGACGGACTCGGCCTACTTTCACAACTCTAATTCTAAGAGAGGGTAGTTGTGATTAGCTTGTAAAGATCTCACACATTGTCGTGGGTAGGGGTAGTTTATAACTTCTTACTATGTAGTATTGTCTTGAGAATTACATATAAGATAGAATTGACTTTGTTAGAAATATTAAAAAGCTAATTAAATTAATTTCAAATATTTATATTTATCATTTTTCTATAAACTATTTTGTCTAATTTATAAACTAATACATAATCTAATGATGTAAAACATACATTATGATAACCTATTTAACATCCTTAATTTTAAAGAAGTAAACTCTTTCTTCTATTTAGGATAGGAGGGAGTAACTTTATTGATACAATAATGTTATCCAGTTATATTAAAAAAAGGAAAAAATAATTATTAATGAGATGTAATAATATTTTTTTGGGAGAATTTCATTAGAGGACCAAATAAGCAAATTATTTTTAATCAAACCCCAAAACATTTTAAAATTTTAGTCGAAGCTCAAGGACCAAAATGAAAATAAGTTATTAAGGTAAACAAAGAATAATGCCTTTTATTTCATAAACAAGTGAAATTCTCCTAGGAACAAGTGTGCATTGTGAACAAGTGTAATCATCTTATGAACAACACGTTAATTTATTTCTAATTGTCAAAATTGCACACTTGTTCATATAAGGATTTCCCTTATTCACAAAGAGTTACACATTTGTTTATAGAAGGATTTCACTTGTTAATGAAATAAAGGGCATTATTGTCTTGTTACCTAAAAAACTTATTTTTATTTTATTCCTTTGCTTTGACTGAAATTTCATAATATTTTAGAGTTTGACTTAAAAATAATTTACTTATTTGATCATCAAATAAAATTCTCCCTATTTCTTTTCCCAAAAAACTATCATGCGAGAGTCAAATGGTTTTTGTCACACCTAACTTTCTAACGCTTTACCATACTCTATTATGGCCCTTGGAACCATTAGTCATGATTTTAAATTAAGAAAATAAGGAATAAATTTTTTGCATTTGCGGGTTACTATTTATCCAACCCTTATTTTCGACCAACTTTGAAAAATCATAACTAATTCTAGAAAAATTAGAATAAGGTGGTCTTAAGTTTGTTAGAAAGCTCTTTCATTCCTCTTTATGGGAAAAATAATCCATCCCTTAATTGCATAGAAATCAGCACATACAAACCCTCAAAGATGTATTGTTCATATGGTCAAAAAGCACTATTCATTTTGTCATTTTTCTATTTTCTTTAATTTTTGGCCTAACTTTAGGAAGGCTTAACTTTCTTTGCAAAGATTTGAATGATATGATCTACCACTCCATTTGCAGCTAAAATACACTCTTATTAGTATGCAAAAGCTTGTGGTCAGATTCAACCATCCGCTTAAACTGAAGCCAACCTAAATTTATACAAAAAATAACCAATAAACCAAGTGCATAAAGACCACAAACACAATACTAAGCCAATTTCTCTTTCCTCTCAAGGTTCATGCAATTTCGGCAGTATAACGGCTATATCATGGATATCCTCATATTTACAACATAATACAGTAGCATACAATAACAAATCAGAGTCCCAATATCTCAGGATATATGTAAATACAGTCATCCAAACAGTTATCCAAAAGCAGTATAGGAGACAAATTAAACATGTTCACATCCTTTCCTTGCCTTTGCCCCGACCTGAACATTCACCTGCATTTTTCAGAGAGGGTAAGGTTTCTTGGAAAATCTTAGTAGTATATAAAATCTATAACCAGTAACAGTATAATGTAATGCCAGTTATACTATATGTTATGCTCTACTACTCATCTAGTGCCCTCTCTCTGGCACTTACTATGTACAGGGAGTATGCACGAGACTCAACCTTAATCACATAGCTAGGCATATAAACAGGGAGTCATACATCTCATAACATATCATGCTAGCTCAACCACAACACATTAATTAAGCACATACACACAGTAAACAAGCAAATCAATATAAGTTAAGGTTAGAAATTTTAGCTACTAATTATTCCTCCTGCACGATGCAATGTCTTTCCCCATTTTTGGAACTCTTGGATCACGTCTCTGGAATGCTTATACACAAACCACAATGCACAAACATCAATGTATGCTACAGTATATAACCAAGGACCCTTCTCTCTTACAACAAGATCCTGGTTCCTCATTCAATTAATCAATTTCAGAGGTTAATCCCACACAATTTTAACCATTGAATTCATCTATGATATCCACTCAAGCAAAATCACATCCCTACCCCATAAACATCCCATGGCCGAACACCCTTAATAATAAGGCTCTCAGTGTTTTCCTCAATCCAACGCTTCCACATATGTTCTTACAACATATCCTTAAGTAAAACAATATTCTGAACACAATGAAATCATCAGATCAATGAAAATAAAGCTCTAACACACCCTTAATAGGTCTGGCTGAAACATGAACACATCCCCACACATGCTATTTCAAGTTAACTCAAACATACACGCCTTGTTCTAGCCTTTTTCAAATGAATTAAACCATAAAATAATTTCAAAACTCCCTCCCTCATGTAACATCCCAATTTTTAGGTAAACTCTTTAAGTTATAATAAGATTAAAATATTATTATTTTATGTGTATTTTTGGGGTGAATTTATGAAGAATGAATTTCTAGAAATTTCTACCTGGAATTTTATCAGTAAAAGCTTAAATTCAGAGAAATTCTAGGAAAAATAGTAAACGATAGAATTAAAGACCAAGAATGATTGGGGGAGAACTTTTGGATTATTTAAAGACTAATGACAATTTGATTGGAATTTTTAGAGACAGTCAAGATACTGGCTCTACTGAAAATTCATCTGACCTATCACATTATTTTATGAAATTTTAGTTGGCTGAGATGTCAAAGATGGAGTTAAATTATGGGGAATAAAATATGAAGCAATAAAGTGTTATTCTCCCACATGTACACTGTAAATATATTGTACATTAGTTAAGTATTTTTATTTTGGGAAAATGACATCTAGGTCCCAAGGACCAAACATAATTATAAAAAAGTCCCTTGAATTTGTTTCCTAGGACCTCTTGATAATTATGTTCATTAGGGAAATTCCACTGCTGCCCTTGTCCTTTTTCTGCAGTCCCCCTATCCTTTTGTGCAGTGGAGAGAGAAAGGAAAATATTAAAAAAATGTGCGGGTATTGTTCACACCGTATGGGAATTTTAACAACTTCGCAGGCCGTTTTGACAACTTCGTCAGCACGTTTTAACAACTTCTCAAGAGGGGGTACTGTTCATAATGCCATAAAATTGTAACAACTTCGCAGGCCGTTTTGACAATTTTATAAGCATGTTTTAACAACTTCTCAGGCACGAGAAGTGTTCACTTGCCATGGGAATTTTAACAACTTCGCAGCCCGAGATGACAACTCTGTTAGCATGTTTTGACAACTTCATTAGCACGTTTTAACAACTTCTCAGGGGGTACTGTTCATAACATATGGGAATTTTAACAACTTCGCAGGCCTTTTTGACAACTTTGTAAGCACGTTTTGACAACTTCTCAGGTAGGGGAAGTGTTTACAAGCCATGAGTATTTTAAAATTCTCATGACTTGTGAATACTACCCCCCTGAGAAGTTGTCAAAACGTGCTTATAAAGTTGTCAAAACGGCATACGAAGTTGTTACAATTTTATGGCGTTGTGAACAGTACCCCCTCCTGATAAGTTGTTAAAACGTGCTAACAAAGTTGTCAAAACGGCCTACGAAGTTGTTAAAATTCCCATACGGTGTGAACAGTACCCGCACATTTTTTAATATTTTCTTTTCTCTCTTCACTGCACAAAAGGACAAGGGAGGGGCAGCAAGGTAATTGTGCAAATGAACATAATTATAGAAAGGTCCCTAGGGACCTCATGGTAAGTCAACAATTTAAGGGGACTTTTTTATAATTAAGTTTGGTCCTTGGGACCTAGATGCCATTTTCCCTTTTATTTTCCCTCCATCCCACGTTTAGCAAAGAAAAAGAAGGGAAAAGTTGCCTAATATCCCATTCCCCTTATCTCTTGCAATTGCCGAATGAAGAAGAGGAAGAGATGCACTCAAG
>JBAGKO010019862.1:0-11169 GCA_037177275.1 Acacia concinna | reverse complement strand
TAGAGAGTACCACAATAGGTGTGTCACTTTTAATCAATTTTGTAGTGGTGAAACATGTAAATTTAGATCGTAAAATCAATCGTAAACTTGTAAGAGTTTACCTTTATTGTAAATAGGTGTTAAAAGTATACAATATATTAATAAAAAAGACAATAATTTAATTTAAATATATTTTAACTATGAATAATTGAATTAAATCATCTGCATTTATAATTTATCATATTTAACAAAGAATTTTATGTGAAATCATATATAAAACCATTGAACATCATTTTTTTTTTGCTTAAAACCATTGAACATAATTAAATCAAACAAAATAATAAGTTCAATACTGAGTAACAATTATCACAACTTCAAGCAACCAGATTGAGAAATAAAAGGATAAAACAATCATATATAAACTAATGATTTTGTAACTTAGTGATATAAAAGCTCTCAAGTAAGTGAAAGCTTGTGAGTTCAACCTCACTTTTAACTTCAAGCACTGCTTGTTTATTTAATTTAAAAAAATGGATAGGTACATATGACTTGGCAATTCATCTTTACATGCACTCCATTGGCTACCTTGTTTCAATAATTTTAAAGTCATGTTGTTATTTTCCCCTTTGCCCCTTTACTGTTTTCCATTCTGCACATTGTTTCTCTTGGTGCTTGTTTGATTTCAACTTCTAAATTTTCAAACGTCCTTTTGCCAAATGTAAACACTACACACAAAAAGAAGCCTAAGCCTAATTGGGTTTCATTTTTTTTAAAAAAATAAAAATAAGAGGATTATGCTTTAATGGCATGAGGTTTTACAAGGAAACAAAACCCATGATGTGCCACTTAAGTGGGGATCAACAAGATGTTAGATGTATGATTAATTTTGATGATGACAAATATAGATGCCAAGTATTAAGAGCAAAAAGTTTGTATTATACATTATTTCTTACTTTAACTACCTACCACATATAATGTGTGACATTTTGTAGATTAGTCAAACAATGAAAGAAAACATCTAATAGGATTATGAAGGATGCTTTAGAAGAATAAATGGGATTGAAGAAAGAATACTTATTCAAGAAGAGGAATAAGATTTCAAGTTAGAGTGTGGCGGATGATCAATATAAAGAATAATAATGTGTTCAAGAATGAATATATTAAATATGGGGAGAAGTCAAGAAAAGAAAAAAGGAGTTATTGAATTGAATTCGGGAGAATAATCATGAAGAAGAAAAGAAGAGATTGAATAAAGAAGATCTTACTAATTCTAATGGGAATATCAAGATTCAAGTTATTACATGTGATGTTAGAGAATTATACGATCAAATGGAATATTGGAATAGCTCAATTCGTCTAAACTGGGAGTCATGGGAATTTTATGTGCAAAAAATCAAGTTTATTGGTTTTTATGGCCAAACTCGAGCTTGTGTAGTGTGCAAACTCAAGTTCGCATGAGTATAGATATCTATGATTAGCTCTGTTTCTATTTAGCTTGACATATGTATTATCTTTTGAACAAATCCCTCCAACCAAAATTTCGATTGAGTTGAAATTTGTTTCAGATGAAACTATATTTAAAATGAGACAAATAGACATCAATATTATGCTCAAATAAGTTCATATGAAAGAGATATGAATCTCCAAAATTGGTGCTCGATTTCATCATAATAATCATAACAAGGTTCAATGTTTTTGACATATCTCTCAAACCACAACTCCAATTGAGATGCTTCTTCTCAGATATGAAATTAGACTCATAAATAGTTTTAAAGAAGTCAAAATCTACCAAAATGAAGATCATATGAGAGAAGGAGGAATTTTCAAAACTAACACTAAGGTTTAACGTATGTTCCAAAACAATTATTATTCTTCAGTTCATATTTTTGGAATACAATGAGTTTGAAGATGTTGCATTAGAAAGAGAATTCAAAATTTATGTATAAAAAAAAAGAGAATTCAAAGAGATTTATGAGGAAATGTCATTTTTTGAATTTGGAAGCAAAATGACAAGTTAAATCGAGTTAGCAAATAAGCTTAAAGCAAGTCTTCGATTCTTCATCATCAAAGACTTTTAAGATGGAACTCGAGTTACCATCTTATGTGAACTTGAGCTCACCATCTTAGAGAAAGAGACTTTAGACTCTCAGAGTAACTCATTGACATGACCCAAGCTCGAGCTTAGGTATCATCTAACTTGAGCTTGATGCCTCATTTACATAGTAAGTTACTTGTTGTGGAGATACTTGGACTTGAGCTTTTTAGTCATAAAACTTAAAACTTAGTTTTTAAACATGTGTTGAAGTTCATAAGTTTTATTAGACACCTGTGAAACTTGAGGGATTGTAGCGGTTTCTATTATGCCTAGATTAAACAAGAAGATAGTGGATTGAAAATCTAAAGTTTGAGGACTGACCATAGGTTATCGTGGATTGGACCAAATCAGGATAAATCATAGTTTGCATATTGTTTTCCCTTATTTCTTATATTCTTAGCATGTCTAACTTGATTGATTATCTTTGAATTTATGAATAATTATTTTCATACTTATTAATTTTATTAATCTATGAAAAGATTTTTAAAGTCCAAAAGTTTTATTAGACACCCAATTCACCCCCCTCTTGGGTGACAACTGGTTCTAAAATATGAGAGGTAGGGTGAAAAAAAACTTGATTTGATCCTTATTATAAGATACCAATTAAAAATTCTCACAAACCAATAAAAACAGTTAAAAGTATTAAATTTGTCTTAAAATATAGTAATTTCTAATATTAGGGTATTATAATAAGGACTAGATGGAGTATTTTTGGAATATTAAAGATGAAGAAGAACCTACAAAACAAATGAAAGAACATTAGCTGGAGGTTTTGTAAAGAAATTAGTAATAATATTGGAATATTTTTAAAGTGAGATACATTGGAAATGAAATAACCAAAGCAACCTTGATAACCTACATTCTTTTTAACTGATTGATACTTGTTCACTGACCAGATCAACATGTTAGAAATACGAGAACTTAATGAATAAATCATACACTATAAAAAAAAGGAGGCTGCTACGCATTTGGATAACTAAATGTCAGGAAGCATTGTAATGAATTTCATGAAATATTATAGTCATATGATATTCATATGCAAACTAACAAAAGAATACTATTCCACCAAGCCACTTCCTCTGAGCCGACTAACTCATGGCTCTCCTCACATAATCACTATTCATAATAACATTAGGCTCCACACCAAGCCTTTCATAATGCCCCTACTTGATCACGTGCATGCCTTGATAGTCCTCACAATATCACTGTTCAAAACAACAATGGACTCCACACCAAGCCATAATGCGCCCAATTGATCACATGCCTGATCGTCAGTCAAAATAGATCCCCTTTGAATCTTTCATTTGAAATTTAAATATGGTGTTCTGCCTTTGAAAAACTTTTCAACCAGATCATATACAACCCCACTAACCAATCTATATGCAAATTTATTTGCTTATACCATCCTGCCTCTGAGATAAAAAGATGAAAAGCTTCAATAGGACGATGAAACATTTCATCCTTCTTTATGAAAGACTAAAGTCCGTAAGAGGCAGAGATGGTAGTTGGGTTGCCATAACACGCTGAAACAAAAGCAGGCATGTTTGTATTTTTTTTACTTGAGAATTAACTAAGCATTGCTAACATAACTGTGTGGTCATTTAGAAATAAATGCATTCCAACCCTTGAATGTTATGTTTGTATTAGTGTTGTATTAAATGCCATTGTTCTCTTCTGGTTGGTATAACCATTAATGCCATTGCTATCTTCCTTTGTCCTATTTATAACTGCTCATTGTAATCAGCCCAACCCCATGCTCCTTTTCATCTATCTTCTCCTTATATACTTATACTCTGCCTTTTTGGTCTCATTTTATAGCAAACAGACATGGCGAATACTGATGAGGCTGTACTACTTCAAGACTTGCACGATGGCATTTGTGAAGATGTCATTATTGTCAAGGTGGATCGAATCATATCAAAAGAGGTTATGTGTATCCACTCGGATGTCATCGGCTATGAGGGAGGTCAAGGCTTTTCACCTTGTGTTGTTCGATCATTGTGTAAGGAGATAAATCACCTATAATTTGCAATTCATCTCTATTTCATACACTTATAAGTTCTTCTTTACAACACATTATATAGAGGATCCATATGATAGCTGTCATGAAGAAGATTCTGTGATGGTACAAATTGGTCCTATGTTTGTCAAAGATTGATGCTACAATATTTCAAATTTCAATGTTTGAAAGACTGGAGAGGGGAGTTGTGTAAAGATATACATTATTAAGCTTCTTGCTACCACCCATGTTGAACTCACGATTACAAATTTCCCAAAACATTACTTCAACTTTCGACTGTTTCTCATGCTTTAAGTGGTGTTCACAATACCTAGGGTTTAATAGGTAAGAAGAAGCACAATGACCAGATGTATGTGGTATTCTGAAAACCATGGTTGAGCTAAGTTTGGGTGAGACTGGTGGCATCTACTTAAAGGAAGTTGTTTTTTTCTTGGAAGACAATGGGCCTTTATCTATAGGGTAAGAAAATCAACCATAACTAATGGTGAACAATATTTGTACAATCGCAAACATTTTCCATCTTTAAGTGTGTTTTTTGTCAAGTCCAACAAGGTCTTTGTCTTGTTAAGGATGACAAATCGATATCTATTGTGATAAATTAAGCCATGGTAGCTGTCATGGCTCACGGTGGACCAAGCTTGACATCTTTCCACAATGCAACCAGGGTATGCTTTTTTTTTTATAACAAAGGCAGCCTAGCTTAACATCATGTTACTGGTTGATCCCTGTACATATCCTTCTCCAAGAAGCTTACTAAATCATCCAGCGGAGATAAAAATGGATGAAACCCATGAAAGGCAGCTAAGCCCTCCTTAACCAAAAAATCTGCAGTAGTATTAATGCATTACAACAACGGTAGACATGTTGTATACGGACCTCCCACTCTCATCCTAGAACAGCTTGAATTTCTCTGACAAGACTACAAAGATGCTTTAATCCTAACTACCCAAAGATGCTTGAACAAAGGATTGCTATGTTGCACCGTCTCCACCTTGACCCGGACTCATATTCCCTCCCTATTGTGGAGGGAGGTTTGCTGTGTCCTATCTTTTGATTTTTATTCTCCACTATAATGCCTTCGTCTTTCCAGTTTAATGTCGTCATTTTTCATGTATTTTCAATATGGCTTCATGCATATTTCCAATTTATGTAACCAATGTTTGTAGGCATATCAAGTGTTGTGTTAGTCTATAGTCATTTCAGAATTATTAGACTTCATTTTTGCAATGGGCCTAGCTTCAATTTTTATATCATCCATATCTGAGACCTTCATGCTAAGATGTTGGGCTAATCCAAGGTGTGAAAGTAAAATCCTTTTAGGCCGCTCATAATATACTTAAGTACTCGATGGCCATTTATGAAAAAAACATAAAATTCTCAAAAGTTCAATGTTACTAGAAAAATATACCAAACAATTGCACTGGACCCAAAATAAATATGGACATTAAACCAAACATAACCAAAACTAAGGTTACAACTCAGTCTGTATGGCCCTATTCATGGCTTGTCGGCAATGTTAGCTCATCTTCCATGCTCTCAACGTCAATCGCTTCACGCTTGGGATGCATGATCACAAGATTTTGATGGTTACAACTTAGTGTGCACGGCCTCATTTCCATGTAATATTGGCACCAAAAGTTTAGAACAACGAGCTCTTCATTCACCTCCTCTTGCATCCGGATCATTGTAAAAGGGAGATATGCTTCTATTATTGTTGAGTACTGCATGTTCAGAGTAAAATGATGATCGTCGGGAAACTCCTAATCAAAGTTGAAGAGGTAGTGTGTGCTCACAAGTGCATACAAGCATCTTAATAGTAAATACTTGGAGTCATAATCTAAAAGACCCTACCCTAACTTGTCCTATTTCTACAGTAATTAAATTAATTTGACCTTGAACTATGTTTAGCTCTTCCAAGATTTCTAGAGGACCTACAAGTGATTTCCAGCCACTTGACTTCTTGTGATTTTATTGTAGCTGTAAAAATTATTTTCATTAGGAAGTTCTCTACTTTCTATTTTCTATTTGTATGAAAACCCAACTTTGAGTTAGGGTGTAAAAAACCAATCATTCTTGGTTAAATTTTTTTTTTTTGGTGGCTTATGGAATGCCTGATTATAGAAACTGCATGACTTGGTCATATTGAACGGTTCAATCAATATACGTTTTATTATGATCTTTTGCTTCTTTCATGTTTTAATGTAACTGGTCTACATACAATGATGAAGTCCTTTGCTTATTCCAACTTTCTCTTTCGTTGAAAATATAAACAGTATCATGCAGACATAATGTATGCAGCTTTCTTGTCAATTACTCAGTTAATTTTCTTGATATAACTTAACAAACGTCAATTTTATTTCCTTTTTGGAAGCTTTTCGAATTTCTCTATGTGTGTGCAAACTAAGTTTCAGGACTCACTTTTTGTTTGTGGCTAATTGACTACCTAATGATGGAAACTATAGGACTTGATTAAAGCAATTGATCTATGGAGATGGTTTTACCATGTGCTTTTCCTTCATTTATGTCACAGATAATTTTTTAGGTCATTTAGTATCCATTGACGTCATGTTGCGTTGCAAATAACGTAGAAACTTAAAACTGAAAATTGTTTCTGGCGGATACTATTCATTTCTAAAACAGATTTTTGGATGAACTTTGAAAAATCACAACTAAATGTAGAGAAATCAAAGTAGAGTGCTTCCAAGTTCTACAAAAAGCCCTTTGAAGGCTTTACAGGGGAAAAATAGTGTCATACATCAATTGCTCATGGATCAGTACAAGATCTATACAGAATCCAACTCTATCTTTTTGTAATATAGTTTTTCCCAGTTTTAATCCTTAACTTTAAAAATTCATAACTTTGTGTACAAAATTCCGATTCCTACGTTTACCTATCAAAACGAAGTTTAGCATATCACCTATTATCATACCAAATTACAGAATCCAGATAAGTCATTTGGTACAAAAACAAAATTTATACAATATCACTGCTCCAGTGCAATTTCCAGCAAACATTTATAGAATATGTACATGTAGTAAGCCAAATGGCATTAGTCCTTGCACTCCCTTTCCATTCTTCCTCGATGATTCAGGCCCTAAATCATGATTATTAATGGGGATAGTGAGATTCTTGAGATTGCTAATAACAAATTACAATAACACTAATCTCAAACAAGAAGCAACATGTGACAAGCATGAAATTAACTTAGGGAGTTAACATGCTTTGCATGCCCTATGGCATCATCATCTTAATGCACCTCACATTGAACACAAGCTATAGCATTTACATGTTAGGAGTGCAACATAACATAGTAGTCATCATCATCATGACAACAATCAAAGCAATCTCAAGCTCAACCAAATATACATATGCAAAATCACAAGTTAAGCAAGCAAGTAATGACATTAGAAATTATGTAACCATACTACCTTGATCTTTGACCTTATTCTTTGGCTTTTCGGTTTCAACCTTCTAAGGGTCTCTTCCACAAATGTCAAAGCCTAATCAAGCCAAGAAGGTGTAACAGCTATCAACAACAATTATAAACACTAAAAATTTGCTTGCAGGAATTTAAACCCTTTCCCTTAATCTTTTTGGTGTTCAAGGGTTTAATACTTATTCCCTATGGTAAAAATCTTGAACCAACTTATTCCCACACAATTTTGTGTGTAGAAGAAATTTTTGAACTCAAAAATATGAAATCAAAATTCCTCTATCCAGTGAATGCTCAAAACCAAACAGCACCCTGTTGTGTTCTAGAAATTATGCTTAACTTTGAAAATACATAATTTTTTGTACAAAGCTCCAAATTAGGTGTTCTACCACTCATTTTAAAGATTAATATGTGATCTATAAGTATACCAACTATCATGGCCAGAATCCATCATTTGGTCATATTCGAGCAGGCGAGAAACTGACCCTATCTAGGTTACTTTCATCCCATAATTATCATGGTTCAAGTTCCAAACACTTCCTTAAACCATTATCCAACTCTTCTACCCATTCTAAAACAATTTGGGCAGCACCTCTCCTTAGTATTTGTGCATCCCAAACAAGAAAATCAGTATCACAATCCAATATCCACCATAGACAATAATATCCACCATCAATCAATAAGAATCAAGAAGAAAATCAAGGTTTAAGAGTTTACCTCTTGATGTCTTGCTTTCTCTCTCCAAGATCTGAACTTTATCTCCCTTTTCTCTTTATTTTAACCTTGCTAAATGGGATTTCAAGAGAGCCATGACAATTAGGAGTGAGTTAGATATCAAGAATCAAGGAGAAAATGAGAGATTTTGGCCTAATCTTACCTTAGATCTCTTGTTCTTCCTTCTTGTTCTCTTCCTCTTCTCTCTTTTCTCTCTTTTCCCTCTACCTCTCTCTCTCTCTCTCTTGTTGCAGCCAACTCTGCACAAAAATATGGCCTGCATATACCCTTAATATTGCCTCTTCCACAATTACCACATTTGGTAATTGTCATTAATTAATTAAGGTAAATCCTTGACCACACCTTTTGCCTTTTTACTTTATTGATATTTTGCTTGCAAGCCTAAATCATAGCCCTTCATTTTGGCATCCCCATCTTTCCCATAAGATCATATCTTGTCTTCCCTTTTTATCCTTGAATATGTCACAAATTACAATTGTGCCATTACATTTTTACATTTTCGAATTTCTGAGCAACATTTTCACCTAACTAGAAAAATTCATATCTAATAATATAGATGTCCATTTGTGATGATTCTAAAGCCCAAATGTCCCTTTTTGACTCTAATTTTAGGAGAAAATACTTTCTTTGCTCAAATAGAATTAGAAAATTCTGAGTAAATTCATGTTTAAACACTGCTCCAGAAGGTGACGAATTTAACTAGGAAAATTTCAAAAATTCATATATCTTAACATATACATCCAAATGATACAAATGACATATAAAATTAAATCTTGATATGTCTACTTTTAGACTGAAAAATTTCATAATTTTTGGACATCCTTTGGCTAGGAAAAAATAATGCACAACAGAACATCCTCCTGTCTACTTCTAGAAATCAGTTAAAATTTACTTTAACTATAATTTTTACACCAAAATTCACCATTTATTCCCCTTATATTATCATATACTTAGGAAATTTGATAAATAAAATTTGGAATGTTCTGATTTATGTTAGATGTAACTGGTGTACAAGTAATGATGAAGTTCCTTTGCATATTCTAGGTCTCTCTTTCATTGAAAAAAAAAAAGTTTATTGCAAAACCAATGTAAGCAGATTTTATGTAAATTGATTAGATGATCCTTGTGCCTTGAATTGACATGTTGAATTTGATTTTTTTTTTAAAGAACTTTTCGAAGCTTTATGAATTCCTCTATATGGGTACTTTGAAATTTACAGATTGTACTTTTTGTAGGTGGCTATTGGCATGTCAAATTGGAGCAACTCTAGGACTTTCTAATATACATGTCTTCTATTGAAATACGTGTTTATTCAAATTTTTTTTTCACTGGTTAGTCAAAAAGTTAGTCTACTGCTTTGTAAATCCCATTGTATTTGTCTTATTTATAATTGATAATGAAAATATTTTCTTTTGTTTTTCTCTTTATATTTATATTTATAACTATAATATAATATGTTTATAATTTTTCCAACCATAACTCAAGTATAATAGAGACAAATGCAAAGATTCTGTACGCGGGTATCTAGCTTCTCAAACCCAAGCACATCAATACTTAGATAAAGCAATTTGGTACTCGAGTAAGATATTTATAAGTTATAAAGAAGTTTCTTCAATTGAACTTAAGTAACAATATTGTGTGCGAGAGTAACGTGATATTCAAATATGAGAAACAAGCACTCTAGTATGATTTCAATAGTTTGATATCATTATTATTATATGTTTTGCACTAGAGTATGAAATATGGTGTACTTGAGTAAGGTGATACTAGAGTATGAATTCATAAATACTTGAGTATATCTTGTATACCTATTATAGGTTTTCAAACCAATATACCCAAGTAAGCATAAAGGTGAAATCGAGTATCATCATACTTGATGGAATACCTGAGTATTCTTCAAAGTCATAAATCATTTTATTCACAAAAGTTCTTGAGTACAAGGAAGCATACTCGAGTACAAAGGTGAAGGTTATGCAATACAAATAATCAGAATCAGGAAATCTCAAAAATCTTTTATACTAAAAGTTATTTCTGGATTATTTGCTCTAATAATTCTCTCGGTGTTTGAAGTTTAATATGTTATAGATAATATAGTTTAAAATCATGCATGCGAACCAGGCCCAGTGGCGAGATATAGTGAATACTCTACTGAGGCGTATGCCATACGCGCCAGAGATCCGGCCAGTCCCTCACATTATGTTGCAGACCCCTACTCCGACACCCAGCGCCTCACAGCAGATCGGCCCCAGGGCAGTGATGTGGACTCTTCCACTCGTGATACTCTTTGGGCCAGCGATGTTCCGCCTGATGATCACCCTCGTCCAATTTAGCTAGGATTTTATTCATTGTTTTATTTGTATTTGTGTTTATGTTTTATTTGACATTAATTTGCTTTTATTTGTAAAATATTTATGTTACATTAATTTTCCTTTATCGGGTATATAAATCGAATGAAAAGTATTAAAAAAGTTAAATTTTAATTAAATCCATTACATAAATTTAAGGTTTAAATATTATATGAGGAAATAAAATTGGACGGAAAATATAAAACTTACATAATTAAATCCAAAATAATAAAGTTTAATTGTCTTTAAATCTATTAGGTTAATTTAACTTTTAATTAAATTTCAATCGAATGAAAAGTATAAAACAAGTAGTAAAATTTTTAAAAAAAGTTTTTAAATTTGTAGTAGTTTTATTTGAAAAACTACTATAAATATTATAATATTTGTAGTGGTGAATATTTGTAGCGTGTTTCACTATAAAACCGCTACAAATATTCTAATATATTAAAACTCAAACGTTATTTGTAACACCTTAACTTAGACCGTCTTTAGGTCACTTAACGTCCTTAAACATATTTCTATTCGCGGAATTTCATGAATTTTAAAAACTTTTATTTCTTG
>JBAGKO010019833.1:0-11170 GCA_037177275.1 Acacia concinna | reverse complement strand
AATGTCTTAAAGTAATTTAATTAATTTTTTTAAAATTCTCTAAAAAATTCAAATGTTATAAATAGGAAAAGTTAATATATTATATAGGTCGGCCACCGGTTGCCTAAATTAAAATAGGAGTGAAACACGGCTCCTCGCTCCATTTTGGCGTTTAGTCTCTATTGGAAGCTTTTGTTAAAAGAGGCAACATACATGTCATGTGCTTTTGTATTCCGTGTAGAGTATTCTTCCATACTTGTGTATTCCGTGTAGGGTATTCTTTTATATATACTGTACTCATTTCAATTTTAATTATAAGGTGCAGTTAACTATTTTTTAAAAGTATTTAAAAAGTTAATTATATTACTTAATTATATCATATATTATATTATATATTAATTTATAAGTCAAACAATATAGTTTGAAGAAAAATGATAAATTCTAATATTTTAAATTAATATAATTAGTTTTTTTAAAATTTTTTTTTAAAAAAAGTCAACCAAACCTTATAATTAAGATTTAAATAAGTAGTAAATAGTATTGCCATATTTATTTGTCCCTATTCCCTCAATAATACATGTATGGTATTGTATTGTACGTATTAAATGCTATCATTGGCGTTACTGATTTTCAGCATGCTTTATTGATCCATTATTTATTTCAGTCTTTATTTTTTGGGGTAAATTAGGAAATAAAATCAAGAAATCATATATATGTAGTATATTTAGTAGCTAGGGACAGAGGAGAGGAGCTATGGTGAAATATATATACGTGGGTGTTGAAAGGAAGATATATAAATTAAACCTGGTAATAAACTGGCTAATCAATATATGCAAAAGTAGTCAATAACACTACTGATATAAGAGCATATTGTTTTGGAAGCAAGCTACCACATGGGCATGCAGAGGCTGAGTGGTGCTTTAGGAGCAAGCCACGTGGTTCCTCGCCCAATTCGTATTCCAGCCACCCCAACTCAACCCAACTACCAAAGTAACGTCATTTTCTTTTCAGAAACACACGCACACGCACGCACACAAACATACACGTATGCCTCTGAACCGTCTTTTCAGTTTTCACGTCCATGCATGTGAAATCACACACGTTGATGAATCATATTCGTCACTGATGATGAGATGGACGGCAACCACATCCAACAGCTTCGAATATATATATATATATATCAACACAAAATCTCACCGTGCAGTGCATCGATCTTTAGTTCATTTATCATTTGCGCCTCCACTTTCATCGTTTTTAGTTTTTACTGCCCAACTTTACACATACCACATGAGTTCTCTTCTGTATTTCCTGTGTCTTATTAATTACGCACCCCGTGCTTCATGCATTTACTTTTGTCCATTTCAAACCACATTCTTCCTCTTCATAACATGCTACATATAACTACTTCACATTTCATTATATAAAATGGTTAACGCGGTTATCTCTTCTCCCAACATCATATAGATAACAATATTTATAATAAACAAATCAAATTGCTTCTTTTCGTCCTTTGGAAGACAACTTAGCAATAAACATCGCTTTATCTATCTATAGTGTACGTTCTTGCAGTGTCACCAAAATCCATCATCCTGTCTGCGTGTCACTAGTTCAGTAATTTGCTTGGTTCAACGCAGTTATCCAGATATACCGAATATCATTTCATATATTCGTGTCTCCTCCGCTTGGACGAACCACAAAATATCATTGAATGTGCTATCATTCAGTTTCCAAGTTTACCGGCATAAAGATACGGGTAAAAAGCAAAAAGCACCAGCAAACTTTATCCTCCGTATGCCAGAGGAGCATCCTTATATTGAGAAAAAATTTTAGCTTCAATCCGATCGATAATCTAATTTTCATCGATAGATATATGCACAACAGTTTTCCTAGAACTAGAATACTGTACCTTATTCAACTAATAACTCTCCGATTGCTCCTCTAGCTCTAGAAGACGAATTAGTTGGAAATAATAAGTGGGTGTGTCATAAGAAATAAACTCTATGTTGTTTGAGATTGTGGGGTCCAGAGAATAAGAGATTTTAGACTATTAAATAAGTTAAGAGGAGGACTGAACTCACACAATGATGAGTCACGTGGAAATCCGACAATTTCTCTTAAGTGCGAGTTTAAAATAGACTAGGAAAATACTTTAATGCTTTTATTGTTGGATATTGTTATTAAAAATGACGTTGGAAACTTTATTCATAATTGTCTTATTCATTGAAATTGCTTTTAATGCTAGCATGTATTATTGTGAAAAAGTGATGTTGGGTTTGTTTTATTTCAATAAACTGATTCTTTGAATCAAATTAATTGTATTTTAATACTACATGTTGAAACGGTTCAATTAAATCGATTGATATCCACCAACGTTAAGAATTGGTAATATTATGGTGTTTAATATGTTGCCCAACCATCAAATTACATGAGGCTATATAGCTTGAATAAGAGGATCTATAAATCCACTTGGCTCTCAAATTATTGAGCTCCTCTCTTCCTCCTCTGGCATACTTTTATACTTACTGAGTTGTATTATCTTCTGTAGTTTTTCTCACCCTGTTTTGTAAGAAGGATTCATTTAATCTTGGGGAGTGCCGTTTCTTATCAGCCGGTAGTTGTGGAATAGCTCTTAAGGACAATGTCCTTGGGCAAGACTCAAATCAACTTTTTATTTGCAGGTATTGCTGCTACTAATTAAACTTGCACATAATCAGGAAAAGCTAGAAGGTCCACCAAGTTGCGTTACTATTAAGGAGCTACTGCCTACAATATGACCATATGCTTACAAAAAGATAAAAAAATGATAGATAATAAAAAAATGGCATGATTTTCAGTAGTGTAGTTATGTCATTATCTTTATTTTGGTTTATCTTTGGAAATATTAGAAGAGTGACAATTGGTGTTTTCATTGCCAAAATGTTCTTGTTAAATGTGTCAATTGCGCACTTTCCAAACAACATCACATTTATTACAGTCTCACTGTTCGATAGAAGCAGAAATTGAAAATATAAAAGTATTAAGAACATGATACTTTTTCTTAGAATTTTTTAAGAATGGCATTTTTTTTGGCTTTTAGGAAAATCAAAAGGACATTTTGTAGGATAAGGTATACTCTTTATCAGCAAGTGTAAGGTTCAATCTTTTGCAAGTGCCAGAGGCTTTTTTCTTTGTCTTCCAACTCACCACAAGCTTGAAGAAATCCTATCACATCTTTTTTTTGTGAAACTAGTAAACAACTCAAAGTTAGGAAGGGAATTGCATAGTATACAATTTTCAATTGGTATGTTAAAAGGAGTTCCAAATATTAGATACCAATCAATTCTTCATTTTTTGTAGTGTAATAGGATATGTTCTTTTGGAGAACAAAATTGAATAGTTCGTTTGGGATTTGGAAATCTACTTACTCAAAATATGTGGCCCTATAGAATCTTATCTTCTAAGAGTGTGTGTTCACTTTATATTTATCGTTATTCTTCAACACCTCAAAATTCTCCATATGGTAGACTTCTTCTTCCTTAATCACTTTCATATAATGTTCCAACAATCTCTGTTGCATTACAAAGCTCTCAATTTGGGAGCCTTGCAATCAGTACAAATGTTAGCATTGTTAATCATGGGTTAAGCACCACAAGTAATGTTGGAAGGGCACTACATATTTACCTACTCATCTGTCAAAATGATACCAACCTTCCATACAACATATGGCGTGGTCTTTGTATAGGAAAGGAACTTTTTGAGAACACGTGCAATAATGACCCATGTGTCCTTAGAATAATCTATTTCACAAATTGTGGCATGGTCAATAGTGGTCATTTGGTTTTGTGGGGGTTTCATGTGGTGACGCAAATGTGCAAGCTACACTATTGTTTTCAACTGGGAATTTATATTGCGTTGAGAACATAGTTGGTTATTGTCATATCTACAAATTAGCCTACTTATGAGGAATCACATATAGGTATAATAATAACTAAATTTAACTTGGAATACTTAGCATTTAATGGCAGTTTTTTCCAAGGTAGGCGGAAGGTATAACTTGGGGCAAGTGAAAGGTGTTTCAGGTAATATGGAGAAGGGGTCTTGGAATATGAAGTGGAGGTATTCTTGGAGGGGGAAAATAGTTTTGAATATGTATACATTGAAATGGTTTAACGAAAGGTTAGGAATTTGAAGTGGAAGGTTCTTATAGGGGGAAATCAATTTTCAATAATTAGTATTTGATGACATTTTACTAAGGTAGGCAAAAGGTGTATCTATTGAATCAGTTTAAGGGGGGGTTAAGAATATGAAGTGGAGAGGTTATTGGAGAGGGGAAAAGTTATGGTTTTTTTAATGGTGTTAGCCATCAACATAAAAAACCTATTAAGTAACATAACAGTGTTAATATGGATTAACACCGTCACTATGCACTTTCAAGTAAGAAAGTAGATAGATAGATAGATTGTAATTCATTAATTTAAATTGTGTGATGATATTTATTAGTATCTCTTATGCGTCTTTTCCCTTTTTATAACCTTTTTCAAATAATATATTTTCCTTCCCTTCTCCTTTTTTATTTTTAATTTAAGGTTGAATTCAAATCTTTTATTTTAAATTGATTGGTTTATTTTCTAAAAACAAAAAATAGTATTATTTAATTACTCCTTTTTATTTTACCTTCTTTTAGTTTTTTATTCCAAACTTTCTTTTTGTTTTTGAAAACTCAACTTATGTTAGGGCTGAGCAACGAGCCAGCGAGGTTACCCCGTGAAACATCTCAGAATTTTTCTTAGGCTGAAGTAGTGTTTTTGGGAGTCGGCTGAGGATTATACCTAGATATTTTTTGAGGTCTAGATGAGATATTTTGGATGAGCAGAGGGCCTTAGCCTGTAGAAGACTGAAATATCTCATAACAATTGAGGTGAAACTCAGAAGGACCTATGTGCAAAGAAAAAAAATTCCACAAAGTTTTGGGTCAAAATGCAGACATGCCCGAGGTCCCTGAAAGCTCCCATAATGGTCCTGCATATAGTATATGGTGTCCAGAACAATTTAGAGCAATCAGAATAATTTTTGGAGGTCCGAGGAAAATTTTCGGGATCTCCAAATATTTTGGCCGAATCAGGATTTGGGCCATAGTAGATATTTTTGGACCTCAATGTTCTGGAAAGGGACTGGGAAGAATTAGTATGTTATTTTGAAAGAATTCCTTTATTTTTCAATAGTTATTTATAGTAGTTAGGAGGAGGTTCTGTCCAATTGGGCAGGCCTAGATAGTGAACCTAAGGGGAGGTTCAGTCCAACTATCTAGGCCAAAACAAGCCTTCCTAAGGGGATGTGCTACCTAATTGTTCTGGATCAGAATAGCTCTTCCTAGAGGGAGGTGTTGTCCGACTGTCTCGAACTAAGATAGCATTTCTTGGGAGAGGTTTTGTCCGACTGTCCCAGACTAAGATAGCATTTCCTAAGGAGAGGTGTTGTCTAATAGTCCCGGACTAAGATAGCATTCCCTAGGGAGAGGTGTTGTCTGATGGTCCCGGACAGGATTAGGAATTCTTAGGGGTAGGTGCTGCCCAACAATCGGGAGATCTAGTAGGCATGTCTAAGAAGAGATTCTGCCCAACTGTCCTAATCAAGTTAGTGGGGATGGGCCAGCAGTAGGGGACTAGGGCTACACAGGATGGACAACAGAGGGGTACCAATAGGGGATGGATGCGATACAGGAAGGGGAAGAACTTGGTCCAGGTAGTTGGAAACCAGGACCTAGGGGGATACAGGAAAGGAAGGGCGGTAGTATACCAGTAGGGGCATACAGTAACAAGATTTATTGTGGTCTATATAAGTGTAACAGAGAGGCATACCAGTAATCCAGTAGTGCCAGAAACAGTGAAGCAGAGCCCATACACCGTGCGAGGAGCATACGGTAGCAAGAATCTCAACCTTTAACCGATATTGCTTTATCTTGTCTATTGTTTGTTGTATGATTATATATTGTGTTCTAGTTGTGTTAACATGTATGCATGAGAAGTATGACTCCCTGTTTGTGCCTCGGCTATTTGAATTTGTATTTGGGTCTAGTCACGTACAGGCTCTTAGTACACAATATGTGCAGAGAGAGAGGGCACTAGAGGTAAAATATGAGCATTGCTTATTGCATGACATACATTGCATTACATGGGTTCTAGTTATGATTTTGTTGTTGAGGTTTCCCAAAAACTTTTACCCTCTCTACAATGCAGGTGGAAGTTCGGAAAGAGGAAAGATGAAGGAATGGGCGTAGAGATAGAGTTATATTTCCTGTTTTTTGGCATGTAATCATATACGATATGATTAGTGTATATTATGGATTCTGGTTTTGTGCCTCTGTTAATGAGAAAAGTTGTTTCTATATTTTTTTGTGTCAAAATTTTTAATTTTTCTATTTCGACATACGGACATGTCAGTGGTTCTAAAAGCCACTGTAAGGTAAGTTAAGGGTCCTGAAAAGTGGGATGTTACACCCCGTGGCCTAACCCATCACCTGCCATTTATTTTGTATAGATATGGGCTACCTCGTACCTTGGCTCAACATGCTAAACTCGTGATAAACGAGTATGATATACACAAGCGGGTTTCAATGGTTTCCCGTTTATATGATGGCATCTGAAAAAAATAAATCAAAGCACCATCGGCAGTCAACACCAAGAAATAAGAAGAATCAAAAAAATGAAAAGAAATATCCATGTGTTCAACGACAAAATTTGAGAAATTCGAAGGCAAGATTTGGAATTTCTTATGCTCAACCATAGAGAAATAGAGATGAGAAGAAGAAGATGATGATGACAAGATCTTGAATTTCTTATGCTCAACCACAGAGAAATAGATCTAAGATGAGATGAAGAAGAAGAAGAAGAAGAAGAGGATGACAATGACACAGAAGAGAGTTGACTGGTCATTCTTGCAGTAACAACGAAATTGACATGTAAGGGTGTGTTTGGTTGAAGGGGAGGAGATGAAAGGGATGGGTATTAGCTCCCCTCCTCTCATTTGGTTCAAAATTTTGGAAGAGACCCCAAATATTCCATCCTCTCTTCTCTTACACCCTATTTTGGCTCCCTTCCAAATTGACAGCTTTTGAAAAGAGCCAAAATTTTAGACTGTTTTACACTTATATTTTATTTGAAATTCCAATAATCACATGATGAAAAATATTATAATAACTGAAAATATTTTAGTATAAAATAAATTTAATATAAAATTATATTATTATAAAATTATTTTTATAAAAATTTATTATTTAAAAATTTATTTGATATAAAAAATATTTTTATGAATAAAAAAGTATTATCATCATAATATACGCGAGTACAATTTTAAATTAAAAATATTATATAAAATAAAAATATATTATTATTATTCTTAAAATAATTAAAAAAATATATTTTAATAATTAAAAATTATTATAAATAAAATTTAAATATAAATATATTTTAATTAATAAATAATATTATTTCAATTAAAATATATTATTTAAAATTAAATAAAAATATATTATTAAATATTTATTTTATTTCAAAAAATATTTTTAAAAAATAATTTGATATAAAAATATATTTTTATGAATAAAAACTTATTACCATGGTAATATTTACTATTATAATTTTAAAATAAAATAATATTATTTCAAAAATAAAAAATATATTATTATTAGTATTATTAAAAATTTAAAAAATACATTTTTAGAAATAAAAATTAGTATGAAAAGTATTTTAAAAATTATTGTATTTTAATATATAACAAATTTTATTAAAATTAAAAATATATTATTTTAAAATTAATTTAAATGAAAAATATTTTCATAAATATGTAAATATTTTAATTATAGTATGTTAATATAATTTAAATTAATATATTATTATAATTAAAATTTTATTTTTTTATTACATATAAATTAAAAATATTTTATTATAAATAAAAAAATACTATTATAATTTTGTTTAAAAATATTCTAAAATTATTTAAAAAGTTATAATATTATAGTTGGAAAGCATTATTACATGTTTGAAATATATTATTATAGTAATTAAATAATATGTGAATTAATTTGTATAACATACAAATAAAAAATATAAGCTAATACATTAGGGATAAAATGGTAAATTACAATAATTTTTCACCTTCCCACACTTCCCTACCAATCAAATCAAATAAGATAGCATTCTCTCCTCTCCATCCATTCCCTCCCCTTTAAACCAAACAGGCCTTGAAAGGGGAGAAAGAAGTGGATGAGGACGAGAGGAGGAGGGGAGTCAGGAGGCGATGCAAAAGGAAGGGGGGTGGGAAAATCTTTGTTGAAGGTTTGAAGAAAAAGATGGCGATGTGGATGTGTCATGATTCCTAGAGGAGAAAAAAGGGAAGACCATTTAGGTTAGGTTGTTTTGGATTATTTTTATTTTAAAATTTAAAGTATTATGATATAAAACATTTTTTTAAAAGCAAAAAAAAGCAAACTTGAGTTGAGGCAGTGAAGGGATTCAAAGTGTGGACCACGAAATAGAGAGAAGCACCTTTACTATCAAACCAACGCTTATAGTTATTAAGAGCATTGAAGAATTAATTTAGTATAAGAAATGTTTTATATATAAATTTTTTCAAAAACATATACAGGCGGGCACGGGCTCCCCATAGGTGTGCCCTTACCCGTCCCGTTTAAGAATTCACCCCACCTGATTGAGCCCGCTAGTTACGAGCTCAATTTGGGAGGGCTTAAACGGGCTAAAAACCTCCAACTACAGGCGTAGATACGGGCTACAAGTATTTTGCTCAGCCCTACTTATATATATAAGCTACTTGTACGAGTAAAACAATTATTCTTTACCATGAGTTATGTTATATTACCTCTGGTCCTATTTAAATGAATTATAAAGAGAAAATAAGAGATTAAATAACAAAAATAAAGAGAAAGATGTTAACTAATATGATAGATGCAGCTTCCCATGTATGAATGTGTGGCTATCACAATTCAACAAGTTATCAGAATTATAATATCACTAAGTCCCTAAATTAGTTGAATCCCTGTCTCTGTCTGAAAGTCTCGAAGATGACATCTTGCAAACTTTGACATCATTGACCACCGTCTTTTCTGGTAGTTAGTGGAGAGGTACCACAACTCCGATGAGGATAGCATAAACCTCTCATATGACGTTGTTTTGTTTGAACATTTGCACTGGATGCCCGAGAACTCCGATTTGCACCCTAAATCTATGGACGAGTTGGTCAATTTAAAAAATTGTTAGCTCAGAAATGCCTATAAATCAGACACACATGTACCTGTATACATAGGGGTGAGGCGTGTCTTAATTTATCCTCCTTGTTATTTCCTCTTCATTTATTAAATCTACCATTGGATCAACTTCCAATGGTGGAAATTTAACATTATATATGAAAATTATTTATTAGTATAATATGATTTTTATATGTTCCCTGTCTGGATGGGCTTTAATAAGTATAATATTATTATAACTTCAAAGGCAAAAAATAATATTATAACAGTAAATTCTAAAAGGGCATATAAATAAATTTAAATTGTTAAAATTATATATGAATCCTTCAACTATGTTGACTTTTATAAATAATATATTGTTATGAAATGTTGAAGCCCAACCATTAAAAATTGATCCAATCATAAAAATAGTACATTGAGAAAATATGGGGCAACATATGTCCCCTTAAAAAGTCACTTCTAACAAATTTATTAAGTTTTAATTTGGTTTAAAGCATTTTCAAACCTTGAATGTGAGTTTAATGGCATCAACAAAAATTAACGTGGTTAAATATAGTGATTAAAACAAAGTTTCCTTAAAGTATAAGGGGATGAACCTGTTTTTTTGTTAAAGTATACATAGAAAGACAAAACTAACGTCAAGTTACTTATATCCACTTGGTCAAGTTTATTAGTTGTTAAAATATGTTTGATAACTTATAAATTCACTTATGAACACTAATAAATTTTAGTATTGTTCTTAAATTTTCATATGGACACTTGTTATTTTCCTATGTTTAGTTGTTAAAATTAAGATTTGCAAATTTTCATATGGTAACTTGTTATTTTAATATGGTTTGTTATTAAAATGTGTATGTTCACTTGTAAACCCACTTATAAACTTGACTTCATGGATATTATCAAGTTGACTAAGTTTGTTCCCTTTTTTTAATCCAATTCTTTTAGGGAAAATTCTTGAAAAATAACTTTAAAAATGGCAAAAGATAAAAATATGTTATGAATATATATAATTTCATAAAGGTGTTAGATCCTTAATTGTCCTTTTCAAAATTAAATGGTATTTACCAAATTGCCCTTGAGTGTTTAGAATTTAAAAAATGAGAGAGGAAGTCATGATCTTAATCAATCTATTGAGAGGAGACAAGGAGAAAGAGGCATGAAAGAATTTACCAATGTCTATTGCATCATAGAGGAGGGCACCAATTATAAAGAGAGGTTGTTGGTTATTGAATTTCGCAACTTTCCCTGTTAGTACAAGCCTATCACCCAAGAGAGGGGGTGAATTAGAGGTGATTTTAAAAATTTTGTCTTCGTTATGAAAAGGATAAGAGTTGGAAGGATATCACCAGATGACGACACAAGGATTTTATACTAGTTCAGTTCAAACGATTGACCTACATTCAGTCCTCAAAATCACCTCTAAGTATTTAATCAATCTTCTAAGATTACTTGGGCGCTTGCATGAGGAAACTCTCTCCCCTCTACACTTTGCAATAAATACCCTACTCAAGGTCCCACTACTTTAAGATTTCTCTGATAGATAAGTAATATGATTAATGTAAGAACCGACTGGTCACCCAAAAGGGGAGGTGAATTGGGTGTAAAATAAAACCTTATTGATTTTGAGAATCTTTTCGCATGTTAGCTAAAGCTAAAAGTATGAAAACAACAAATTATAAACACAAGGTTATTGAATTAAGTTATATATGCTGGAAATGTAAGAGATAAGGAAAGGGAAGTGACAAACAGATTTATCCTGGTTCGATCCTCCACTTGACCTACGTCCAATCCTTAAGCTTCACTTGAGATTTGCAATTCACTATCTTCTTGTTTGAATTGGGCACAAGAGAAGCCACTACACTCCCTCAAGTTTCATCGGTACTTGAGAACCTTTACAACCACAAGTTTTACTTTCGGCACTTGTGAAGCCTTAGTAACTCTCTCAAAGTTACT
>JBAGKO010019823.1:0-11170 GCA_037177275.1 Acacia concinna | reverse complement strand
TGGACGTAGGTCAAGTGAAGGACCGAACCAGGATAAATCTGTTTGTTACTTCTCTTCCCTTATCTCTTACATTTCCAACATATATAACTTGACTCAATAACCTTATATTTATAATTCATTGTTTTCATACTCTGAGCTTTAGTTAACATGTGAAAAGATTTTCAAAATATATAAGGTTTTATTGTACACCCAATTCACCCCCCACTTGGGTGAACAGCCGAGTTAAATAAGTTAGTTAAGTATAACATATGTTTTGTATTATTTGATTATATATTAGTTTAAAGGTTAGACAACTTAGTTTGGGTATAAAAATGTAAATATAAAAGTAATATATTTATTTTCTATAATCTCTTTAAAAAAAATTAACTGAGTCTTATTTCCTCTAGTCTTTATTATACGGCACCGATTGACAAGTTTTCTTGCCATTTTTTAGGGAAAATTGCGCTTAAATCCCAATCAAGAGAAAATACGATTGAACAGTTACGTGAAATTTCATAATTGCATTTAAATCCTATAGAGTTGTTAATAAAAGCCCATAGAGTTGTCAATTGTGATTTAAGTGTAATTATGAGATTTCACGGGACTATTTAATCGTTTTTTCCTCTTAGTTGGGACCTAATTGCAATTTTTCCTATTTTTTTATAAGGCACTTGTTCCTAATGAGCATTAAATATTTTTTTTCATGTTTTCGCATATTTAATAGGGTAGTGGGAGAGATTAATATTTAATTCAGTCCGCAACATAGAACCCCTCAACTAATTTTTGAGAAACAAGAAATAGTAGTTAATTCATTTAATATGTTTTAAATTGCAACCTTTAATTTTCCAATTTTACTTCTTATTGAAAAATGTGTTTGAAATTTTAATGAATGGATGAATTGAATATGAGCATTAATTACGGGGGACAAAAATGAAAAATGAGCATTCATTATCTTACAAGTGCCCCATATTGTGAACCAAACAATTCTTCTATAATTGCCCTATATTGTAGACCGGAGGGAGTATGATATTAGAATTTAATGTAATTAGTTGGGGTAATGTTGGAAATTACTTAAAGTTTAGGATAAATTTAAGGGTTAAAGAGCAATTTACCCTCAACATTTTCAGGAAGGAGAAATTTCAATCTTAACATTTGTTTAGGTCAATTTACTCTCAACGTTTTTAGGGAGGAGCAATTTTAGTCCCAACGTTATTTATTTGGAGCAATTCATTTCCTCACTAACATATTTGTTCAGTTTAACTGTTAACTGTGGTGTATTGACCAATGATAAGGCCATATAATTGATGAGGTGAATTAAATAATATGATATGGTATGTCATTTGACTGAAATTAAATTATATTTTTTTTAAAAAATAAACCTAGTTTGTTAATTGTTGAAAAAAGGTGCCTTAATTTAGTCACAACTTATTATTTAATTCACCTCATCAGTTATATAGGCTTATCATTAGTCAACACACTCCAATTAATAGTTAAACTGAACAGATATGTTAGTGAGGGTATGAATTGCTCTAAATTAATAACATTGGGACTAAAATTGAGCCAAAAGAAAAACGTTAGGATTAAAATTGCTCATCTTTAAAAATGTTGGGGGGTAAATTGCATTTTAACCCTAAATTTAATGACTTTAACTATTTTTATTGGTGTGTGAGAATTGTTAGTTGATGCTTTATACTCCCTCCATCTCAAAATATAAAAGACATTTAACGAAATCTCTTAGTTCAAAATGACGGTTAAGAACAATAAGTATGTCAGAATTGTTTTTACTAACATACCCTTATTAATGATGAAGTATGGAATAAGAGAGAAAATACTTTTATTAAAGTCTATCACTTTCTCTGCCCCCACCCTTCTCTTCTTTTCTCGGGAATGATAACTTTCATGGTCAACATAAGCATTAATACATTGATATTGAATAAGGGCAAAACTGAAAAAAAATAATTAAAGTAGATGAGATTTTTTAAATGTTTCTTATATTTTAAGACGAGATAAAAGTGGTAGCTGTCTTTTATATTTTAGGACAAAGATAGTAATAAAAATTATATGGAATGTATTAAACACTGGAGGCGGATCAACCCAAGTCAAGGGGAAATTGGTATGCATTGGGTAAACCACAAGCCAAGTGGCAAACAATTGCAATCTTAAAACCTGTAATGAGTCTACCATATCGACTACGCGCGGAAACAGATTATTGTGATTGTAGCAACCTTGAGGATAAATTTTTAACAACAACAAGAAGTAGCAGCTTGAACAATGTATAGGGTAATTTGGACAAAAACTAAAATATAGCATATTAATAAATTGTTGGTTGAGATGATAAACGGTCTCCCCACCAATAAAAAGAGAATATAAGTTCAAATTTTAGTGGAGTTGAATTAAGTTTTCAAACTTAACTATAGGTATCATGATTTTAACACATCGACAAGGAATTCGATTTAAACTTGTGTATGGACAGGAAAGCGTTATTGAGTGAACTGAAGCTATTCATTTAAAACTTGAGGGGAAGCCGTGACAAATTCAAAGTTTTCGCCTCTCTCAATCCTATTAATATTTTCAGCCAGAGATATTTGACTTTAATATAAGTTTCTAGATAGTGTAGTAAATTCCGTCGGCTTTGGTGAGTTTGAATAATTAATAAGCACAAAATTAAAGCAACCGTGTGAAGCAAAGATCTAATGTTTGAAAGTTTCGTTAATTTGAAGCTATGGCTGACTGGCTGTTCTATTTACTGATAACTAGCAAGCTTTAAGTGATGACGTTAATTAATTAAACACTACTGTTACTTGTTAAAGCAACCGATCGATGATGGTTCGTGTGGTAAGATATATGCAAGGAGTTCAAACTGGTTCATCTCTATTATTTGTTTCGCCCCAATTCTTTCCCTTTATCATAATTTATAGATTGATTAAGGACTTGTAATTTCTTATTCATGGCTTTTTAGCATATATACATAATTGATGGTTTGACTGAGTTATTAGCAAATGCCCTTGCAGACTTGCAATTGTTTCTCAAAGTCAATTCACAAGAAAGCAAGTTGGATTGTAATTATATAATCAGCACGTACGTTGGAATATTATATACTTGTTGCCTATCATCTCCTTAAAAAATAAATAAAATGAGGGTAGATGTCGAGAAGATAAGCTTTCTAATTGGTTTATATGCATAAGCATGAATGAGAAACCGAATGAAGTTGAAAACAAGAGGATTGGAAAAATAGTGTACATGTCAAACATGAACATTGACTGCATATATTTCAGTTGCATTAACGTACGCATAAAACTAGTCAATAATGCTTGCCAACTGGCGAGAGAGTACTATATATAGGACCCCCTATATGCAAAGCAACACATCACAATTTATACCAAACAAAAGATCATAAACTTGAGACAGGGAAATAATCCCCAAGTAGTGGAAGACATGTCTGAGGAATGCCGAGGTAATACAGAATGTTGTAGTTTGATAAATAATAATGTCATTATGTTAAGTCTTGTTTGATTTCTTGTTCCTTTTTCCTGATACATATTTCTGACTCGTGTGTTGATGTGAGTGAAGGTAAGGGTTCATGGCCAGAGCTGGTAGGGGTGGAAGGACAGAGAGCAGAAGCAACAATAGAGAGAGAGAACCAATGGGTGAATGCCGTAATAGTGGTGGAAGGATCCGTCGTCACCACTGACTTCCGATGCGATCGGGTACGGGTTTGGGTGAATAGTCATGGCAGAGTCACTCGGGTTCCCAGGATTGGATAGAACATTATACTACAAAGCTACTTCTTCAATATTGTTTCATCAACACTGTACTACTCCATGCATGCCATATATAGCCGTGGAATAAGGAGTTTATTGTTCGGTTTTTATTTTCTGTCCAGTTTAATATCATGTCATTAATGTTATATATCTTGTGCATGTCGTTTGTGGTCAATAATTAATTGTGAGTGCCTGATGTAAACTATCGAACTCTGTTGAGTTTACAGCCTTATTGCATGTTTGTTTATTATTTAGAATCATGTTCAATTAACTTTCTTGACCTTTATAACTTAGTAACCATCTGGTCTTAAATGTATGATTTAATTTATATTGCAATTACACTATGAACTAGGGTTTACATTTAGGGTAAGAGAAAGTAATAAACTTCCTTAAATTTCGAAGCCTGTGGTGTTAACCCCAAACCATTAACTTCCCTTTATTTTTAACTGTTTTTTTGTTTGATATGTTGTTCTGTGTATTCCAATATGGTATAGTATTTGGAATAACGCATCTGGGATCATATCCCAAGCAAAAAGTTGTAATCCAATGATGGTCAAAATATTTTATCATATAACATCACATTACCATAAGTGAGATGCATTTAAAGCGTATAACCCTTGTGCAGAGTTGAACTTGAGA
Organism: Acacia concinna; assembly: GCA_037177275.1. Lineage (NCBI taxonomy): Eukaryota > Viridiplantae > Streptophyta > Magnoliopsida > Fabales > Fabaceae > Acacia > Acacia concinna. The sequence goes on along the minus strand of JBAGKO010019823.1, from coordinate 6,791 downwards.
TTCATCGACAGATTGTGAGGAGTTTCAACAAATTCTTTACTTTTGAAAGCTTCATGATCTGTTATCACTTTACCCATTCTCCTTTGGAAATAATATGGTATCATCAAAATTAAAAAAAGTTCAAGTCACCCAAACAATGAATTTGCATAGACACAACACTGATTAATAACTGATCAACAGGCTAGAATATTCTGATTTCCATTTTCTATGGGAAAATTACATAATCAAGGGCAGTAATTTAATTGACTTCATTAAAAATCCTAAGGATCGGAGGACTAAGCAATCTAAGACTACCAATTAACTTTATGAAAACTTTATCTTCTGAATGTACACATGTATTGTGAAGGTTTAAATCAGAAATCATTTGTTTATGCTTTAAAGAATAGGATCACCCTTCGTTGTATGGAGAACATCATTAACCAGCAACTTGCTCTGACCCCTCTTTGCAGAAGTGTCTGAAAAGAATGGTAATAGTGAATTGCTTTGTACCATTGGACCATTGCATTCTTAGTTTCCCCACTTGTGTCAACCTATCAATTTTCCAAAGTGGACCGCTGAGGAAATGTTTAATTGAAATGATATTTATGAATATGTGATTTTGCTTGTTCACGCTCTGAACGTTACTATGATAGGCTACCTCGAAACTTATTCTGGAAATGACAGTACAAGGATGAATTTCATTCATGTTATGCAGCTTCTGATTTCGATAGAACCGTATACTCGCAATACAATGTCCAGCAAGTACTGCCCCTCTATAAGGCCCAAAGTTTTGAATCCCTCTATCCTTTTTTTCAAGATTGACTTTGGGGCTGTCTAAAGCATTAACTATATTTTTAATTAATTAATTTCCTTATACTCTCTCCAATCCATAATGCAAATTGCTTCTAGGAAAATGACTTGACCCATAATATAAGTTACTTTGACAGTAATTAATGTTAATTTATCAATTTTTCCCATATAGTTAATGTTTAATTAACATGACTGATGATATTTTTTCTTTTATTTAAAACCTCATTTAATATGGTAAATTTGAAAGTTTCTTTGAATTTAAGGCAAATTTAATTAGTTCACTAAATAACTAGTTGAGGTGATGTATATCCCAGAGGAAGTACATTCTATTTTAACATTTTTCTCATCACTACGCTATCTCATTTACCTACTTATAATAAATAAGGGCATATTTGGAGGAAAAAGTACATTACCTATATATTTATTACTTTTATTGAATTTTAAAAGTTTTCTTAAGCCACTCAATTCGGTTATTTGGACTAGAAGAAGTTATGTCATTGATTGCAATCTTGAAACCTGGAAGAAGTCTACCATATCGGCTGCACACGGAAACAAAGAGAGAATATTGTGATTATGACGACCTTGAGGATAAATTTTTAACAAGAACAAGAAGAAGCTCGCACAGTGCCTAGCAATAATTTGGACAAAAACTAAAATTTAGCATCTGCAGTAAGTTTCAAGGCTTAAGAACCGTTGTGGAAAGTAATACGCATTTTTTAAACTGCATGCAAGTTCCCATGTTCAAAGAAAATCTAAACCAAATCAAGCAGGTGTTGAAAATTGGAAGGATTATATTGAATCAGAGGGGAAATAACAAGCACTGGTTAATCCTTAAATAAAAGAGAGTACAAATACGTTTTTATGAGGCAAACTTACAGCTAACCTTAGAATTTAGCGAGAATTCCATTTAAATACCACATGAATTTGTAAAACTTAAAAAGATCTGTTAATATTTCAAAAAGACATGGACTAAATTGGGTTTTTCAAATTTTTGGGTATGAACAATAACAATATTTCGCTATAAGAGAAATGAGATTACCTATAAAAGTAATGGATTTCGCTATAATTTTTTAATCTCTGTTTTTTTCTCTCCCTCTGTCACTATTCATCTATCACTGTTCATTTGACATTAACATTGATTGACGCATAGTGACAGAGGAGAGAGGAATGTGCTCGTGACAGAGGAGAGAGAGGAGATTTTCGCTATAAGAGTAATGTGATTACCTTATAAGAGTAATGAAATTCGTTAGTTTCCGGATCACTTTCACTTCAGCAAATTTGGAAAACAAAGGAGAGAGGGGATTTTTTTTGCTATAAGAGTAATGTGATTACCTATAAGAGTAATGGAATTCGCTAGTTTTCGGATCACTTTTCACTTCAGAAAAATAAAAAAAAAAACCTAATTTAGTCCATAATATCTTAGTGTCTTTTTGAAATGTTAACAGACATTTTTGAGTTTTTAAAATTCAACTGGTATTTAAGTGTCATTTTCCTTAGAATTTAATCTATTAAAATTAAAATATCTAAAATATTATCTAAGATATAATAGATATTAAATAATATATATCCAATCTATCTAATAATAAAATAATAATAAACTAAATAAAATATCTCATGAGAAGCACGAGGTGAGTCCTGAAGCATTAGTCAACATCATGAGTCATAAAATCATTTTGTTTTAAAATCTAGCGCACAGTAAAAAGCCACCCCTATAAAATGTTCTACTTGAAGAATGAAGAGTACACTGAAGGTTGGCTCTCCCGCGTGTGAGCGTTCTCTCTCTCCACTATGAGAGGCAGTTACGACGGTAATCGTTTGTGGTGAGAAGAGCGATCTTCGGCGCCTACTGCGACGAAGTGATACGAGTGTTTTGATTCGTTGTATCTTTTGACGGAGAAGATCTTGTGAGATTTGTGTGAGTGAGGAAGTATGGAGAAAGGAGAGTGTTCGAAGGAAGATCGAGAGAAGGTGAAGCTACTCTGGAGATCGTCGAGCAGGAAGAAGTAGTACGGTGGAGTGCTAGATGGATGATTAATGTCTGACAAGAGTTTACATAAACCGACGATGATTAAGATGATTAGAAAAGGATGGAATCTGGAGAAGCAAGAGGAGAATCATGGCTTTATCTTTGAGTTTCGGCAACGCGATGGTTATCTACGAATATTGCGTGGAAGGCCATGGTCTATCCAAGGCATGCTTCTGAATGTACAGGTATGAAAGGAATTTATGGTGTTTAAGGATGTTGACTTTAATTTTTGCCGTTTTTGGATACAATTTCATGATCTACCGTTAGAGGCATTGAAGGTAGAGAATGCGAAGATTATTGAATATGAATTTGGTAGGGTAGTAATGGTGGAGAGTCCGAGAGAAGGAGAAATGATAATCCATAATTTCTTAAGGTGAAGAGTGATTGTTGATATGAAGACATAACTTGATTGGAGATTTTTTATCGTTAGCTTTGGGCCCACAATAAAAATTTAACCAACGATTGCGTATAGATAAATTTATGATCATTCTCTTTTTAAGGAGTCTTTTATTTTGAATCTCTAGGTTAATTAAGTACTAAAAACATGGTTAAAAATGGGGTTTTGAAATTAATTTTTTCTTTAAATTAAAATGAAAATTGACGTATGCTATTTTTGGTATTTTGTAAAAATAATAAAGAAAGAAATATTTTGAGTTAAAAAAGTAATATAATAAAACGAGTTCTGATAGCAAAGTTGGTGGCTTTCTAACTTCTTAAAATTAATTGTGAGTCTAAAATTGTATCAAGTCTAATAAAAATAACCCTAAGCAATCATATTGGGTCCAATTTATCCAATTGATGACTACTTCTACTATAGCATTCATAGTCATCCCTTAAATTAATTATTAAATGCCACTAGATGTGTGCTAAAAAAATATTTTAATGCACTCGCTCCTTCTTGTTGAGAGCACAATCGCGATACTCAAATTAGAATTAATTCACCATACAATCCATATTTCACATAGAATGCATAATTTATTAATCCTAAAGGAGATAGATCAATATAAGTCTCAAATGCACTAATATAAAATACAACACAAAAAATAATTCAACAAGTCTTACAAATATGTATCAAGATCAAGTCAAACAAAATTCATGATATATAAAGTAAGCTTATGAAAAATAGTAAATTCCCCTTCATAGCCCATTGAAGCTCTAGCCATCTCCTTCACCATCAAAACTCAGAGAGAATTAGAAACTCATTCGCATCACCACAGCCACAAAGTCATAAAAAATCAATAAACCCATTCGGTCAAATCCAGATGTGAGAGAGAGAGAGAGAGAGAGAGAGAGAGAGGAATGGGTTCAGTAAAGAAACAAAGGGAAAATGACGGTGAAGGTGGTTAATGGCTGGAAGGGAAAATGACTGGTGATGATCGAAGCAGTGGTGGTGATAGGATATGAAGAAGAAGTAGGCGGTGGTGATAGGATATGAAGAAGAAGTAGGCAGAGTTTCAGTTCTCGCACTTAGGTCCCGACCTCAAGTCTCCAAGTCACGACTTGACTTCACAAAAGATTACTCCAGACTTGACTTTACTTTAAAACGCATAGCTTCATTAACAGTCTTTAGGTCGCAACCTCAAGGGTCCAAGTTGTGACCTCAAGTTCCAGAACACTATTCTCTTGTGCTTTGGCCTTCAAGCTCTAGGGTCTCCATATTTGCTTCATTTGGGCTCCACATTCTCCTTCGATTGCCCGAAAAATCACCACAAAAAGGCTTTGCCAAGGCAAGTGAAACAATCATATAAAGGAGAGAAAATAACCCTATTTTTACCCTTAAATAAGCATAATGCAATGTATGAACCATGTAATTCAAAAACTCTAAGTACAATGTAAAATGAGGGTAAAAGTATGCAATTTAGTTAGAAAACACTCAAGAAAACCATGTAAATATAGTGTCACATCATTGACCTATGCTAATATTTTTGGTATTTTGTAAAAATAATAAAGAAAGAAATATTTTTAGATTAAAAAAATAACATAATAAAACGAGTTGTGGTAGCAAAGTTTGTAGCTTTCCTAGCTTCTTGAAATTAATTAGGAGTCTAAAAATTGCATCAAGTCTAATAAAAATAGCTACAAGCAATCTCATTGGGTCCAATTTATCTAATTGAAGACTACTCTTACAATAGCATTCATAGTCATCCCTTAAATAAATTGTTAAATGCTACTTGATGTGTGCTAAAAAAATATTTTAATGCACTCGCTTCCTCTTGTTGAGAGCACAATCGTGACACTCAAATTAGAATTAATTCACCATACAATCCAGATTTCACATAGAATGTATAAAATCCTAAAGCAGATAGATCAATATAAGTCTCAAATGCACTAATATAAAATTGAACAAAAAAAAACAATTCAATAAGTCTTACAAATATGTATCAAGATCAAGTCAAACAAAATTCATGATGCATAAAGTAAGCTTATGAAAAATAGTAAATTCCCCTTTATAGCCCATTAAAGCTTTAACCACCTCCTTCACCATCAAAACTCAGAGATAATTAGAAACTCATTCGCATCACTACAGCCACAAAGTCATAAAAAATCAATAAACCCATTCGGTCAAATCTTAATGAGAGAGAGAGGAATGCGTTCAGTAAAGAAATAAAGGGAAACTGACAGTGAAGAACAAAGACGGTGAAGGTGGTTAATGGCTGGAAGCGAAAATGGCTGGTGATGTTGTAACAGTGGTGGTGATAGGATGAAGAAGAAGCAGACGGTGGTGATAATGACGATGGGTCGATGACTCAAATGGAGAAGGAAGGTTGTGCTGTGGATGATGAATGACGATAGAAGGAAAGAAGATGGAGAAAGAGATGGTAAAATATGATGGTGAGGAAGACGATGGTGGTAGTTGCAAATTGTCTCTCTCTCTCTGCTGAATTCAGCTACTGATCTCATCATTGTGCTTATCTCTCTACTATGTCTTGAGCTGCATCTGCATTTCTGTTTACGACACCCACTGTAGCTCTCGGCACTGTGCTCGTGTGTCTCTCTTTTTTTTTTGCTTGGGGCACTCTCTTATATTGTTTTTTCTTCTTTTCCAAGAATCAGTAGGATCTTTGATATTTTCTTAACATAGTTTCCTAATTTAAAAAGAAAAGTAACAAATATGTAATATCTTAATTTCTAAAAATAAACCAATTAAGGTAAATAATGAAATATATGATATTTTTTAAATCCTTTTAAGATTAATTTATTTCAAACACAATTAATTAGAATCACTCATAATAAATGCAATTAAGTCCAAAAATTGTGACTAATTGTCTAAATATGGTAAAAAAAATCTTGTAAAAATATGGTTTGATCACAACTAGTGTTTGGAACATAGACAGAGAGATCGGGCACAGGGGATGCAATGTGAATTTGAGCTCAGCATGAAAGGTTACAAAATTATTGCTATTGTTGTGGCAAATTTAGGCATGATAAGAAAGGTTGTACAAATAGAAAATTGGGGGAGGAAGAAGGTGAAATGCGATTTGGGAGTTGGTTAGGGATTCAACCAGTAAGGAATATTAATGCTGATTTGATATGTTTCCAGGAAGAGTGGGATGAAATGGAAGGAAGATAAGGAAAAAGGGAAGGAGGCTGCTACAAACATACCAGCGATGATGAACAACAAAGAACCAAAAATTGCAAAGGAATTTGAAGAAAACAGTAATAGAAACAAGGAAGTTGAACTACTACAGCTTGATAGGAGAGAGGAGAAGAAAGAGAGTAAAGTGATGGAAAAAGTTTACAAAAGGAGTGTAGGCAAGAAAAGGAATAAGGTTGTGGCTGATTGTGTTAGATCCTATGTTTTGATGATTGCCAAACTTAGAAAGATTTTTATGAGAATGTTTCTAATCATGGGAAACAAAGGGAAATTAAAGTGATTATACTTGAGTAATGTTCGCTTTGATTCAAGGAAAAGAAAATCAGTTTGAACATAACAGAAACTTTGCCTGTGTTGTGACCTCGAGAAAGATGATCACCC
>JBAGKO010019812.1:0-11170 GCA_037177275.1 Acacia concinna | reverse complement strand
ATGTTAACATTTCAAAAAGACACTAAGGTACCATGGACCAAATTGGGGTTTTGAAATTCACTAACATGAACAGTAGTGATTTTCGCAAGATGAGTAATGGTTTTCATAAGAAGAGTAATGGATTCGCTAGTCCGTGTTGGTCCATGTTAATCACTCTCTCTCCCCCTCAAAATTCGCTGACATTAATAGTAGTATATTTTCACCATTTGAGCAATGGTTTTCATAAGAAAAGTAATGGTTTTCGCTACTTCGTGCTGATCAGCTTCTCTTTCCCCTTCTCTGACAGCACTGTTCATCTGACACTGACATTGGCACTGTTCATCTGACAGAGGAGAGAGATAAATCTACCCGTGGCGTGAATAATGTTGATTTTTCACCATTTGAGTAATGGTTTTCACCAGAAGAGTAATGGTTTTCGCTACTTCATGATGGTCACTGTTCATGTCAGCAAAATTTCAAAACCCCAATTTGGTCCATGGTACCTTGTGTCTTTTTGAAATATTAACATCCCTTTTGGGGTTTTTGAATTTGAGGAGGTATTTTTCTGGAATTCTCCCTATATTATAATTATAATAATTTTTTATTCAAAAAATATTTTTTATATATTAAATAATATTTTTTAATAAATAAATTTTATAATAAAATATTTTCAATTATCTTGATATTTTTTGTGATAGGTATTATTGGAATATCAAATAAAATATATGGGTAAAAGAGTTCAAAATTTTAGCTCCTGTCCAAAACTCCTCAATTTGGAGGGGAGCCAATATGGGGTTTAGGAAGGGAGAGGATGAAATATTTGGGGTCCCCTTCCCTCCAAAATTTTGACCCAAATGAGGGGAGAGGTTCCTATTCCCTCCCCTCCAACCAAAAACCTATGAGTGTTTGTCATTTAAAAAGCAATTTGGGTTGCAATTCTACACCCAGTCATTATTGGCCTGACTCGTGGGTCCGAAAGGGGATGTAATATGATGTGTCACTTAGACAATAGCGCACTAAATGCTAATTGGGATCAATTCATTATTACACTTTACACTACAGCACCCAACCAATGGAATCTTGTAATCCTGTCCTCGAGCAAGCTGCTTAATGAGCTCTGGTGATCAATGAACTCTCTTCTGAGTATCATTATCAAGTTGACTCGGAATCTCTGTGTCTGCTATTTTCTTGTTATTTTCTGTCGCCGTCGTTAAATTTTCTCACATTCTTCACCGATATCTTCAACGAAATTCTAGATTTTCCAAAATGTTTTCTTCATCGTCTTCAATAAATGGCGATGAGGCTCTTCGACGCAGTCGTATCCTCTTAAGCAAGCTCTATTTCGATGTCCCTCAGTTCAAGGTAATATTGGAGTTATAATAAAATTGTGAATGTGTCAAATGGAACAAGTCCCATATTATTTGGGAGTAAGAGAGTCCAAGTATATGAAAGTAACATGTAAGCTTGGACAAGTAAATGGGCTAAGAAGAGGAATATGTTCAAATGCATTGGGCAAAATATAGATTTGTAAATATATGTTTTGCATATATTCATTTATTAGAATCTGGACATTGAAAAAAATTGTGGATAAACATTTATTAAGTTAATGTGCCTTGAGAATTGTGAAAATGCTTTATATGTTGGAATGATAATAGACTTTGAAAGCTGACACAACATATTTACTTTGAAAGCAAATAGATTTAAAAAAATTTGATTCAGGAAAACGTATGCCAATGCCAACGTTCAAGAAAAGCTTGAATATTTTAATGGAATTAATATGTAATCAGTTTTATCATAGCAACGTACGGCAATCGTTCAACAATTATAATTTTGAATCATCCAACGTATGAAACTGTCCACAACGTTTATAAAACTGTCCACAACGTTTAAGAAACTGCTTCAACGTATATAATATAATTTATATCACTTTATTGTGATTTTTTTTCAAACAAAAAATATGCAGAACCTATTGCCTATAAAAGGAGATCTTACATGAGGTTCTAAGTATCTTGCTCTTGAGTTTTTAGAGCTTTCTTATCCTCCTCTGAAATCCTCTTTGCCCATTGCTTGCTGAGTTTTATTATATATTCTGTTGTTCTGTTCACCCTGTTCATTGCAGGAAAGAGTCCGTTTTATCCTGAGGAGTGTTGCTTCCACTTCGACAATAGTAGCGGAATATCTCTTAAGGGCAACATCCGTAGATGTGACTCGAATCTTATGCTCATCTTGAAGTAGCATCGACAACAAATGAGACTCAGCAATTAGAAGGCGAATCATTTAGCATTGGCTTATAGACATACTTTTGTGTCCTCAGTCATCAATGCTATGTTTACCTTATACAAACTGTAATTTTGCCAGCCACGATATATAAAGAGGTTGAAAGTAGAGCAAGAAGCTTCTTGTAGGACTTTACAGCGAAAAAGAAGAAAGCTCATCTTGTAGTTTGGGATGTAGTCTGTAAAGAAAAAAGAAAATGTGAGCTAGGCTGGCATCATATGAAAATGCAAAATCAGACAGTATATTTAAACGGTGGCTGGGACCTTATAAAGAAGAAATATGAGCTTTTAGACTAAGGTGATTAGAAGTAAGTATAAATGTGGTGTTGATCTTATGCCTCATACCAACAAATCAAGACCTAGATAAAGATTTTGGAACAATATAAAAAACAACTAGAATTTATTGGATAAAGGCATTGAGAAAATTACACTTGAGGATGAGCGAGATGAAGTAAGATGGAAACTTGAGCCTCATAGATGCTATTCGGTGAAATCAGCATACAAATTGATCCATAATGATAACTCTCCTCCCTCTTCAATTATTATAAGGTATGGAAATTAAAAGTTCCGCAACAATGTAAAACCTGTTTATGGGCCATATTGCATAACAGATTATTAATAAATGCATTAAGAGTACAACATGGAATGACAGAAAATGCTACTTGTGTGGTATGTGGAGATGGTGTGAATCAATTATTATATATTTTAAGGGATTGTCCAAGAACTAAAAGTTTCTGTAAGAGCATAATTCATAGCAAGTACAGGGTAAAGTTCTTTAATATAGATTTATGGGAATGGTGTGCTTTCAATTTGTCTAAATCAGTTAGTTATGTGCTTTGTCGTGCTGGCTGTTATGGAAATTTAGAAATGAAAATATTTTTAAAGAGCTTAATGTAGATCTTAGCTCTTTAAAAATCTGTGTAGCCGCCATAATTGATTTCATACAAAGAAACAACAAGCGGTGTTATAATGTGAACTTGCAAGGAAGTCTAAAATGCCTGAGGCTCACTCAGCAACAATCCCCTCGAGTTATTATAAACTTTCTATGGATGGTGCATTCTCGGAACTTCTCTGCTTGACAGCTTGTGGAGGAGGCATATGGGACTCACAAGGTAACTTCTATAGGAGATTCATGATGAGAATTCAGTATGAGGGATCTTTAAGTGCTGAGCTATAAGACTGCTTAACTAGTTTAAAGCAAACTTAGGACATGGGTATAAGGAAAATGGTTCTACTTATAGACTGTCTTGATGCCTGGAGACTATGTCGAGAAGGATGTATCAAGATGCACATGCCACGAAGCTTGGTGTTGGAGATTCGAAACTTATTGGAGGTAGAGATTTGTCACATCCTAAGAAACTTAAACTTAGTTGCAGATAACCTTGCGAAAAGAACACTCAATATGGAGCTTGAATTCTACTTAGTAGATAGGCTTGACATTGACTTAGTTCATGTGGAACCTGGTTAGCAATGGTATTTTTGTTTCTGTTTATTTTTTAGCTTTCATCATTTATTGAAAAATAAAAAGGGATGGTGAGGCACCTCCCTGCCTTCCAGGTCTTAGATTCAATCCTTAGCAACCTGTCCCAGGCAAACCCTGCATTAGTCAGTACCCAAAGGGTGCCAGATACCGGGCCTTTAAGCAAAAAGAAAAAATAACGGAACAAGTTAAATAAGTTAATAATGAATTAAAATTCGAATCTCATCTAAAAAAGAGATGTTTATATTTAGTGTTCAATGATACCTCAAACATGAATGTATCCAATTTAATAGAAGAAACTCTCTCTCTCTCTCTCTCTATATATATAAGATTTTTGTAATAAAAAAATAAAATGATAAAGCTATTTGCAACACTGAAATAACTATATTTTTTACATGTGAAGAAATTATAATTTTCTAGTGACCGTCAAAAAATAAAATGATTAAAAAGCAAATACTATAAGATGGTAACCGATATACATATATAACTAATAATGGTCAGTAGCTACATTAAGTTGATTGGAAGCAAAGAAGCATGATTAAGAATTATGATAATAACATTATTGTTGTTGGAAGCACACACCCACCAGTTATTTTACATGAACAAAAAGAAAGCTCTGATTAATAATGGCATTCGAAAAGAAAAAACTTATCCTAACAAACTATTTTACGAGCCGCTGATGAATTTGGTTCTTTCATCAATAAAAATCAGTTAAAAATTAAGCTGTTGTTTTTTTTTTCTTGATCTCACAAATATACAGATTTTTTTCTGTTAAGGTTCTTAAACTAACAAATTTTTTTTTCTTTTTGACAGAAATAGTTAGAGTTGCGCACAAGTCCAAAATTATTAGCAAGAATATTTTTTAAGAAAAATATTTTAAATGAATTAAGTTTATTATGTAATAAATATACTTCATTTATAACTTTCATTGTGACTCGTTGAAAAATAACAGATATAATGTATGAATGTAACGATAATAACCTACCGAGTTAGGTAGAGTTAAAAATGGATTTGGGGTTGAGAACACCTAACTTAGTTTAATGACTTTTGTTTATGTTTTTGTTTTTCACTCTGTACACGACTCAAATTTTCTGATTACCATCTAGACTTTGCTATTATTAATTAACTCAGATTTAAGTATTCTTAAACCTAGCTAAAACAGGTTTTTGAGGTAGTTTCCCAATATATAATGTTTAACTATGTTAACCTTATTTAAGAATAATTTAAAAGAAGATACTCACATCAAGTTTTTTTATATATTATATTAAGTTATCAAATCACATATATTTATGTGTTTTATTTTTTAAAAGGTGATGGTGTAAAAATAGAAAGAAAAAAAAAGTATTGCAAAAGGAGCAGCTAACATAATTATATTTTATTATGTGCAAAAATGGTAACAAACATTTAAAAGTGGTGCAAATTTAGAATTTGTTGTTAACTAGGCCTAACGTCCTTTCTTTTTCTCAGACAGTAAGTGCGCCTCACTTAACGAATGTTAAGGAAAACAAACAACATTTCTAAATTTACACCACTTTTAAATGTTTGTTACCATTTTTAAACCCAACAAAAGATAATTATGTTGACTGCTCCCAGTGCAATATTTTTTTTCCTATTTTTGCATCTTCACCCTTTTTAAAATAAGTTCATTTAAAATATGATCAAGTTTGATTATAAAACAAAAATATGACTAAGACATAAAGCTAAAGTTTGAAAAACATTTTGACGTAAATTAAGATAAAACCCATCTTACCTACTTACCTTATATACTGGAAATTATATTGGAGAAATAACTTTTTTGGACAATCCAAATCGGCACATAATAGATACAAGAAATTTTAACTAACTATTTTTCTAATTTAAATTCCTTCTATTCAACCTCTAATTTTTTCATAAGATATCCACCCTAATCTCATCAGTCACTTCATTGTAGGACAGGGAAAAAAAACAATATAGCAATTTTTAAAAGGTAAAGGGTAGATTGCCAAGGAAAAAAAAATTAAAAGTTCAGTTATAAAATATCAGTAATAATTTACAACTGTATTACTCACTCTTCTAACCAATATTTTGAATTTTATAACTCAATAACACGGGAATTTAAATAAATGTTACATTATTTATCATTAAACATAATACTTGTAATTCAGCATATAAAAATTAGAGAAAATTTCACATAGCTCCCATTGTAGCAAATTATTGCTGGTTAATAATAAAAAGTCTAAAATTAGAAAATATTAGGTATTAAATATGATTTATTTGTTCTGGTCTATAATTATTATTAAGTGTCTGTACATTTATTGTTAGCGTCTACATACTATGTACATGGAATAATACTTTTTAGATCAATTCTTTCTTCCTTTCATCTTACATGGTACCAAATCTAGGTTCAAATAAGAAGAAGAAGAAATCTCGTGGGGCAGGTAACGGTCCAAGCGTCACAGTTTGAGTTCTATGAATTTGTTTTTAGAGTTTTTGCGGTCTCCTCTGGTGATCGTGTTCTAAGTTTGTTGTTTTGCATTTTGGATTCTTTGTTCGAGTCGTTCTTGATATATTTTTTGTGTTTTGGTATCTTGTCAGACATTTCAAATTTTGGATTATTTGTTTGAGTTGTTTTGGTTATGTTTTTTTTGAACTCTTTATTTGAGTTGTTATAAAATTTTGGACTTTTTGTTTAAATCGTTCTCAAATTTTGAACTTTTTCTTTGAGTCGTTCTAGTTACGTTCTTTTGGTTATATTCTTTTCTTATTTGGTTTCTTGTGAGGCCATTTGGTGATGCTGTTAGATTATTTTAATTTGTATCTCCTCTGTGCCATTTGGTTTAAATTTTTGAATATGCTCAAACTTGCTAATCTCATAAAGAAAAAGGATATTGGTTATTGGTGATTGGATGTAATTTGAATCTCCTTTGTGTGCCATTTGGTTTAACTTTTTTTGGATATGGTCAAATATGCTAATCTCATGAAGAAAAAGATTATCGGTGATTGGTAAGAAGATTATTAGTGATCGATTGCTCACATCCAAGCTACTTCTAATTTGATGGGGAGTGTTAAAAATAAAAAGTTTAGAAGTAGAAATTATTAGGTATTAAATATGATTGATTTATTTTGATCTATAATTATTATCACATATTCACCTACTATATACATGAAATAATACACAATTCCTATTCTATATTTTCTCCTATCTAACACCCCCAAACTTTTGAAATATCAATGCAGTTTTATAGGGCTCGGTAAAATTAATTTTATGAGAGAATTGACCAAAATGCTATCCTAAAAAATTTTAGACATTTCAATTGTATGTCTTACAAATTAACCTATTTTGTCTTGCAAATTCACGCATGCACCTTATAAAGTGCAACATTTATCTTGTGAAGTCCCTTTTTTTTGTGTAAATAGTATCAATGTCATTATTATTTTAATTGTAGATCTTGCAAAGTAACTCACTTGTATTGTGAATTTTGTATATGCATTTTTGAAAAAGGTTACACTTATCTTATGTATACTGTCTTGTCTCGTACATATCAACTGTCTTTGTGATTTTAATTGTAGGACAAGACAAATGACTCTTGACCTCCTTAAGTCTCTCAACATATTAGGTCCCCAACTTACCATGGGTTCAAGGGCAATGGCAGAGGCAAAGAGAACTGAGACGGACCAAAATTAATTTTATTTAGCCCCATAAGACTGTCGTGATATTTCAGAAAGTTATTGGGCTTTTTGAGAAATCAGTGGCAGCTAGGTGAAATTTTGCCCCAAAAACTAATAAACGTCAAAAGGTTATAAAAACCTATCATCATTAGATAATTTTTGTAGGACGCTAATGACTTTACCAAATGATTAGTTATGATTTGTACCTTGTTGCGGGTTTTGTTTGTACGTAGTTGCTTAAGCGTAATTATTTTGTTAGTAGTTGTAACGTGTAATTAAACAAGTCAAATAAGGAATATATCATCATGCTTAATTTGTTCTAGTATGTTTTTGTTTTCACTTTTTTTTATACACCTTATTAAATAATCTGGTCCTTTTTTTTTTCTAAGTTTATGGTAGTTTATTGTGCATTCTTTTATTTATTAAAATCATTTTATCTTATTATAAAAAATAAACAAATAAATGAAGGTAAATAAATTTTTGGTAAAAATAAATAAGGTAAGCAAAAAGAGAAAAACTGTTAAAATATTTCTCATAACAAAAATTATTATCTAAAGTTACCCAAATTTTGTTTAAACTCTCAAGCAATTTATTTTCACTGGGTTCAACTCTTTTACATTTGTGTATAGCATAAATTCAATTAAGAAAATACTTGGTCAAGTTTTTTATATCTATTTTGTTAGGTTCTTCTATTTTTGAATTGTGATAATTTAATTATAATCTCAAATATAATAAATAAAATACATATTAATGTGTTATTGGAGAATATGATGAAATTGATGTAAGGAATTTGATGTAAGTATAGTTTAATTATGTGTAGTATATATGTAAGGATATGTTTTGCATGGTTAAAGAGAAGTTGTATGTGCTCAAAGAAACCAGGTCCTTGTGATCTGTAGGTAAATAATTTTAGGGGGATTTCATTCTTAAGGTTTCTTTTAATTCTTAATTAGATATATGTGTGCTTTTATCTCCTTCTTAAATCATTTGAATGTTTATTCAGGAAATTTAGAAAAATATTTTTTTCATAAATCAAGATAAAACTCATTTCACATGTCTCTTTTAAAATAGTAAAATCTCTTTTAAAAAGTTAAAATGAAGTTTACCATGTTAACACGGTTAACTTTATAAAAGAGATTAACAATACCAATAGAACAAAATTATTGGCGCTAACCATAAAAATAGAGTAAAATTAAGAGATGTATTTAATGACGATGTAGAATATACATGCACTACCTTACAAATTGATGTAAAATACAAATCTAGTTTAAGAATTATTTTTCTTAAAATTTTATAAGGAGAGATTTTTTCTACAATTTCTCATGTAAAATTAAAGAGAAGATAAGCATTTAATCAGTGACGACATATTACTCTTTGACTAGACCAAGATATTGATCTTTATGTCATTTTCAAGAGGTTACCTTGTTAGATATAATTATGTGCCTTCTGCGATACTACCTTAATAGCTAGTAGGATAGGATTATGTAGGAGCTTCATGAGTTGACGTTGAAAAGAGCAAAACTAAGATTATATATTCGTTTGGAATGACTTATAAGTAACATTTTGAAATTTTGATCGGCCATTGAATCGATTAGAATACTGGGTTAAAAGTTAGTGGGTTAGATTAAAGTTAAATTGGGACTAAACCAGTGGGGAGAGAAGATTTCAGCAATATTAATATAAATTTCTTAAGAAAAAGTAAAAAAAATAATTTTATATATAAAAAAAAGACCAGGTTGACCCACTGGACTGGATCGATTTTGGCACCGGGTTAGCTGTTCCTGGGCTGGACCGGATGGTCCGGTCCAGGTTCCTAAACATGACTTATAAATGATTTATTACGGAGTACGGAATAAAACATAAAATTTGAGATGAGTCTTTCTCATACTTCATGCATAAAATCTTATTGCTTAAAATAAGTTATAACAAACAAACCCTATTATTTTCACTAAAAAGGAAACCATGAAATGAAAAGCTAAACCACATAACAGCAATTCATTATTATTAGTTCATAAAAAGATCGTTTATATCATATCACCCAGTCAAACATTGCATAATATATATGTTAGCTTAAAGTGGTTTGGTGATGTATCTTTGAGTCTGTGGTTGTATTGTTATTTTAAGTGCTCCTCTTTCTTATTATGGCAACTGACCTCAGACTTTGCTTGTATTGGGCCATCACACCAATTAATTACAATGCTCGAGGTCTATTTTTCATGCCTCTTTTATTGTGAGAGATTCCAAGCGTATTTGGTTTCCCACTGAAGACTACCAAAAGATCATGATATGGGTAAGTGCTTGGGTAAAATAATTGTAAATAAATAAAAATGACGATGATAACAGAGTTACTCTTATTTGAAGTATGATAATCAATAAATAAGTGTGATTAATTGGTATATTATATATACCAAGTGATAGAGAAAACAAAGGGACACATGGCAAAAAAAAAAAAATAGAGAGAAAACAAAGGGACAGGGTCACAGGAAGCCTTTGCCAGGGATTTTTTTTAGAGGACCTACGTATAGTTTTATGTAATAACTGTAGCAAAGTTACAGTATGCAACAAAGAGAAAAAAAATGTATTATATCACATTAAAAATTTTGAAAATATGGGTATATACATTAATAAAGATCCCCTTCAATATATACAATAAATGGAGATTGTTTAAGGAAAATACCTTATATGTGAGAGATAATGTAAATTGAGGTACTACCCGTAGGCAAAAAAAATTGAGGTGCTACTGTACAAGGTCTTTATTATAAGCCTTATTTGCATGACAACAGTGAGGAGAATAAAACTTTATTTTATTAGATTGCTCGATTATATGAATCACATGATGTCATTGTACTATATTAAAAATTAATTTTTTAGATAGAGTATTAACCAATAGATTTCATTCTATAATCTTATTGAGCATTCGTTTTGATCTCCCCCTACTAAATTTGAGAGGACTCCATACTACTTAATTGATAAATCATCTCAAACAATTTTCTATCATTTTCCCTTCAATTAATACCACTCTAACTCATTAGCATAAATGATCATTACGAGTCTTATTTTGTTTTTTAATTACTGCACATCCATGTTAGCATCCTAACCTTATCTACTCTCACTTTAGGTTTACATTGTCTATTTAGAGCCCAATATTCACTATTATATAGGATTATTGATCTTATAGCAGTGTAATAAAATTTATTTATTTTTACTTTATTCAGTACTCTCTTTGTTTTTATATATAAGAGTATTTCAACCAAATATTTTAAAAAACATTTAAAAGTAATTAAACATAATAATTATGTAAGAAATTAAATTATTTTTAAAAAATGCTCTTATTAGAGAGAGAGAGAGAGTGTGTGTGTGTGATGAAAAATAAGGCATATAGTTGATAACTAATTGAGGGCAAAACAAGAAAAAAAAGTATTTATTATTGAGGTAAATTTAAAAGGGATGAGAAAATTGCATTTAATTACTTTTCATTATTTTTTAGAATCTAGTACTTTGGTTGAAATACTCTTATATATGGACAGAGGAAATACTTTCTTATCAGTTATCACAAATAACTCCAGTAGTTTTTGTTGTATACAAGATTAGTTTTGATGATGTCAAACATAAATGCATCATATAAAAGAGCAAATAGAGATGCATTACTTTAAAGAGCAAAAAGTTTGCATGATATATCTATTATCTTATATTGACTAACTCGTATGTTGAATATCATGTAGATTAGTCAAGAAGATGATATCCAGTTAAGATTTGAAAGATAATCAAGTTGAAGTGTGGAGTATGA
>JBAGKO010019791.1:0-11172 GCA_037177275.1 Acacia concinna | reverse complement strand
GGGTGTGGTATGCCTTATAGTGGCGCTCCCTTAAGGGAGTACCACAATAGGGCCATGTGCCCTATTGTGGTGCTCCCACAATAGGCACTCCTATTGTGGCATTCCCTTAAGGAAGTGCTACAATAGGACCACCTAACTCCTGTGGCGCTTACAAGCACCACAGTAGCCTAATCGTGGCGACACCTCTTTGAATGCTACGAAATTGCGAAAAAAGAGCGCCATAGGAATGCCTTTTTGTAATAGTGTACCCCTATTTAAGTTAAAAATGAATATTTTTAATATATAGATGTTATCTTTTAATATTGTTGTAAGTCCACTAAAAATTGAGATCCTAATTATTCAAATAAGTATAAATTATGACGTTAAGGTTAAGAGTATTTAAAAACATATAAATGAAATATATTTATTTTTACCTTAAACAAGGGCATTATGGTCTTTCAACAACATTCCAAAATTCCTAATTAGGTCTCACAGTCTAATTAATAATTTATTAAAAATGTAGGCCTAAATTTAGATTTTGCTATTTTATAAGGATTTAATTAGGATTTTTCTTATAAAAAAACCATGTTATTTGGTTTCAGAACACCTATCATTTGATTGCAGAATGGGTAATGTCATCGCGGTTAGGCTTGAAGCTTAGTTGTTGGCATATTTTGTGAGACTTGGCCATTGGTGTTCAAGCCAAAGCCTAGATCATTATTTTTATTATTTTTTTTGGCTTCAAACTATGAATTTCATTTCCATTAATACCAGTTACTTACAGACATATGACTGCCTCAGCAAAACAACGCTACAAACCAGCATACAGCAAGCTATTGAAACTACTTACTACATTTAACTAAACAAATGAAACTTAAAATTGCCAAAAAAAAAAAAATTACCGTCAATTCTTCCTAACCATCTCCCAATCCTCGGCCAGGACACATTGAGCCAAGCCGGGATCATTGTTGTGACTTAGATACAATGATCACATTCTGAAGACCAAATTCTATGGGAAGACTAGCAATCTGGTTCCTCTAATTTCTCTAGGGATAATCGATACCGCCGGCGCAGGGTCATATTTACAGGGGCGGCAACTGGAACATGTCGAAGGACTGTACAAGATGACAACGAAGCCGCATGTTTATTCACCAAATAGTGACGGATGGGATGGGCCCCAATCGACTTGCATAAAGTAGGGTGCATCACTAATTAAGTGCCAACGTTATCCAAGACATCCTGAACAAACATAGATAATATGTGAAGCTCAAAAGGTTGTATTGTATTGCTGTTAAGCAGTTAATAATGTTAAACTCAAAATCTGAAAGAATAAAGGTGTAAAAATATTGTTTACTAGAGATAAATTATTATAATATTTATTTTTTTCCCCAATTATGTGTGAAGAAAAGAATGAGCAAATATCTAAATAACTAAAATATCTAAGGAAAATAAAAATAAGAGACCTAGAGAAAATAATATTTAGTGTAAATGATCATAAACCTGTAATTATTTAGAAGAACCAAACATCATAATATAAATTTAAAAGGACTAAATTGGCCCTAATAAACGTAATTTTCCATTTTATATATCCTGAAAAAAGAAATCGTTTCGTGAATAATATGTTGCCGTTTTCTTCGTTTCCTTATGTAACTCTTTAGTTTAGTTTTTTTTTTAAAAAAATAATTTTACTCAATTATTTATAAAAGATAAAGAGCTTGTTTACAACTTGAAAAAAATTAGCTATGCCATATTTACATTAAATTAGTACTTAGAATCCTTAATTCTGTTACTGAAAATAGCAAAATGGATCGCCACTATTATATTGTCACAAACACAACCATTTTTCTTGCAGATACTTTTTTTTTTTAACCTACGAATCCCTTTCAATTAAAATTTCATTAGGATACACTAGCAACCCGTCCACATACACAAATGAAAGACAATTACAGGTAATTAAATTAGTTGTAATTTTCTTCTGAGGAAAATAATTAAAAAAAATATAGTAGAAATAAATATATTAAAATTGTGTACCTGATGTTCAGCACGTTGTGCGTGTCGTTCTTCTTCAAAGCTAATAGCTTTGACCCTTAAGTTTTGGTGTACACGTGCATGTCTTTCCTCTCTGAAGCTAAAAGCTTTCACCTTTAACTCTCCTCTACCTGTAAGGGCCTTGTTTAATATCTCATCATCGTCATCGGCGGTGTCGTCATCATCCATTTCCATTGATTCCATGCTTGTTGATGTCATATCCTTTTAACATCATACACCCAGAAAAAGGAATTATAAAAGGGTTATAGAATTCGTTTATGGAGAAAAGGGAACAAAAAATGTTAAACTCATGAGTCTAAAATGATGAAATAATTGAGAAAATCATTTAAAAAAAGGGTTAAACCTATTCCAAGTCCCTGTACCTTTTAAAGAGTAGCTTTGTTTTTTCCCCTACACGTAAGACACGTCAATTATATATAGTAATTAAGGAATATTCACATCAACTTACTTAATGATGTTAATAATGCGAAGTTAACACCGTTAAATTTAAATCTAAATCCTTATGAAATTATAAGAACTAATGTTTTGGAAATCATGAAGTATATGAGGAAAAATAACAAAAAAAAATTATAGATATTGAAATCAAAATTCGTTAACAATATATTAACTTAAAATGTGCTTAATAAAAAACTAAATTTAGCATTAGAGTTACCTGGTGGAGATTGAGACAAGGAGAGTGACAAAAATTATGCCTTGTGGTGCCTACAATTTCTTCATATTCAGCAGCATCAAGTTCCTTTAAATGCTGAGGATTGAAGACCTTGGGTAAGAGATATTGCCTTATTACTATGAGGAAGAACAATGGCAAAGGAAACAACATTCCTGCCATGGGAATCCAAGTCACTCCGAAACAAACCAACAAATAAACACATTGCAACACTGTGAACAACACTATGACTCTCAATGGTACTGTCTCCACAAATGAAGCATGGTCCCCTTCCAACACCCTATCATTTCAAATCCAACCATTAATGTAAATGATATTAGAATATAATCCCACATCGACTTATGGGGACAAGTCCTATCAAATTGGCTTAAGTCACTATATTTAAATTGGACTTACTTGTAGCGTCTCTTAGGGGATATGAGGATATATAGGATTCTTTCCCAGAATTGATTTCCTTGAAGACTATCAATGGCCATGTAAGCAAAGTAACCCCACAGAAGTGAGGTGGGTATCTGCTTTAAGAGAGGTAAAGCAAACACAGATGCTCCTACAAGTATTGCTTGCAACAGATTGCTCACTCTTTGCTCTTTCACTCTTATTGGAAGATGTTCATCTATATGTGTCTCTGGGTTAAATTTGCCATCCAATTTCTCTTGCTCTTTTAAAATTGCTTCTTTTAGGTCCTCTAGTTCCTTAACCACTGAATCCTGTAAAATAAATTAAAGCAGCCTTATGAGGAATTCATGAAGTGGCTTTAAATATTGGGATCAAAAGAGCTAATTGAGTGTGATTTGACTTACAATTGGGCTTTTGTCAATTTCTAAGAACACCGCTTGCATATTTCCATAGATCTCTGAGTTGCTTGCTTGGCTCCTTATGCTTTCTTTGGCACTTTCCACCATCTTCCTCCTAATCAACTGTAACCTCGCAATATATAATAATTAGGAACTCATGATCAAGTGCTGTAATATAGGTACATGGATAGTATAATGACAGAAAAATTTAAATCTTATTCATTCACGGACTTGTTTTTTGAGAACAGCGAGGCTTTTAGTGTGCATAGGAGACTGAGGAAGAAGCGTACTGGAAGGTGGCAAGCCAATCAACCCACAAAGCAGAGTCTGAACATTTCTTAATGGGATTAGTGCTAATAATGAGATATTTAGTTTCACAATCAGAATACAAATCTGAGTTACATAGTGAAGATAAATACCATAAATCCTAGCAAGAACATATCATAATGGTGAGCAGAAGGTTTCTTTAAATTGAATTCCTTCTGTTCTGCTAGCTGAGAAGCAACACTGTGATCGAAGAAGTAAAGACCAGCAATCATCAATGCAGGAATAATAGCACCAAAAATATACGCAGCTGGGACCTTCACCATATCCTGCACCAAATAATAAATTAATCCTTAAACTGTCGTGTTAGATTTCTGTGTAATCTTTAATTTAAGGGCAGTATAGTTAATTACTTGGACAACTTTCCAATGGTGTAAAGAAGTAGTTTCCCAAGCAAGAGGAGCAATGAGCCTTCTAGGGACCCCAGAGGGAAGTTTATTACTTGGTACTGTGAAAGACAAAGCTGTCCACAGTACCACCATTAAGGGAACCCCGTAATCTGCAAAGAAACTTCTCAGCTTGCCTGCATAAATTATGCAAGGTATGTTAGGTTTTGATGATCTTCTCTTCCAACTATCATGTATTTAGTTACAACAAAGCCTTATCTCACTAGGTGTGGTTGGTTATATGGATTGCACAATGTCATTATACTCTATTAAGAATAAGATCTTTAGATAAATTATTAACTAACTAATCTCTCTTTATGACCTCATTGAGTGTTCGCTTTAGCTATCCTTGATCGACCTCTTTTTAATTACAAGACTCTATCTTGTTTGATCAACCTTCTTTATCAGTGCACTCAATGATCTTATTTGAATATGTTCAAACCACTTTAAACGATTTTCTACTATTTTCTCTTCAATAGTAAAGGTCGCTCCCACTCATTCGCGTGTATGATTATTACAAATCTTATCTTGTCTTGTATAACCACACATCTATCTCAACATCTTCATCTCGGCTACTCCCTATTTTATGTTTATATTATCTTTTTAAAGCCCAACACTCATACCATATAACATTATTTATCATTGACACTCTATCAATTTACCATATTATTATATAATTGATCTCAAATATTTAAATTTTATCACTTGTCAAATGACTTGCCCTCCAATTTAACTTCCACTCCAGTTCTAATTTATCTCTTATTAAAATTGTAATACATACCTTCAGTTTTGCTCATATTCAAACAAAGCCCTTCAACTCTATGATCTGCTTCTTTGTTTAATTCAAATATTTGTAAGTCATTGAAACAAACCTGTACCGTATAACCATGATCTAGCTTTCCTGATCTTAAGAGAAGAAAAGAGAAGGCCAAAGGAAAAAATAATTCCAAATAGTCCATTTGCATAAAGCCACTGAAATTTGTTTTGCTCTAATTCTGGGTCGTCTTCAATCCCGCCGTGTTTAGCAACTTTAAACTCACTCACCATTCCCTGAAATATTTAATCTTCAAAAAAATCAGGTTCAATTAATTAAGCTTCAAAACAATACACTCCATGTTTAATAATTAGCATGCTAAATATTAATATATGTATCAAATTAATTAATGAAATAACCTTGATAGCCTCTTTAAGGAACAAGATTGTGATCAACATGCTAAAAAGCTCGCTAGCAATCCTTGTGAATCTATGAACTAAGCCGCCAACGTTGAATATTGCAATAAGAAACAACATCAGAGCCGCCCAAAAGCAAATCCTGAAACATTCACAAGTCTCGCATAAACTTTTTTAACCTTTAATTTGAAAATTTATTAGGTGAACTTTAATTTGTTGGTGAAAGATATATAATCATTAAGAATGATATATATTGATATGTAGATGTTATTAAAACATATGACAAATTGAATATATATATATATATATATATCCAATTTGGCTTTAACTTCAAGCCTAATATAAATTCAGTCTCTAAGATTTTATATCTTCAAAATTTCTCATTATATAAGCCAGACATCAAAGCAACTTAAGTTACACTCATGGACTCACCAAAAATAAAAGTTCATGAGGATTTCTCGTACAAAATACTTGAAGCCGTATATATTAATTTCCTAATATAATACGACTTCAACTCTTGATGGCTATATCTTAGAGGTTTTCCTGAAAAGCATGTAACTTAATTATTTGCCTTCCATGGAGAGTTTTCTCAACGAACCAAATGGCCAAACACACGGCAGCTTTCCCAAGTGTTTTGTTCAATAATAAATATGTATAGCCAATGGAGCAAGAAATTAAAGCTCTTTAAAATGGGAGGTTGTGGATTTGATCAGCATAAAACCTCGAGCTATTAGTGCTTGTTCCTATTAAATAAGAAAGAAACGAATATAAAAATAAAAATTACAAGCTTGCACTTTCTCCTAAGTCATTTAATTTTTTTTTAAAAAAAATCCTCTCAACTAAATTAGTTTAATTCATTTTTTCTTGTTAAAAGATTGAATTTCTTACTATGGAAGTTTAATTTGGTTCTGTTCTTACCATGCAGCCCAAGCTAAGAAAAGTTGAGGTCCCAAATCATGTCTATCTTTAGCAAAATTGTACATGTAAATGTACATGACGATAGTTGGCTCAGCTACTCCTAATATTATTAGGGGTTGGCCTCCAATAACTGAGTGTATGATTCCACATATAGCAGTTGAAGCAAGTGTTTCTACTGGGCTCAAGGTTCCATCTTCAAAACAAATTAAAAACCACCAAATATTAAAAAAAGGGTGAATATAATCTTTGATCTCTCAAATTTGCCCTCATTTTAGGTTTAACCCCTCAATTTTCAAACAAAAAAGTTTGTGGTCATTCAAGGGGCCAAATGGTCCAAATATTTATTTAATTATGGGGACCAATGTTTTAAAAGGAATAAAACTTAAGTGACTTAAACTTGTTGCTTTTTAAGAGATCAAAGATTGTATTTCACCCTTAAAAAATAATAAACAAATATCCAATCTAAGACATGCAAGCATACAATGACGAAGCACGATATTAAAAATAATATGGCTGGACACCACTCATGATAGATACATCAAATTGTGTGTGTGTGACGCAGAGGAAGGAACCTGTGTCTATATCGAGCTGCTCTCCAAAGGCTAAAACTGGAAGAACAGAAGCGAAGAAGATATAGGTAGTTGGAGCCAATATCCTACCATCAATATCAGAAACAATAATTAAAGATTTCAACTTTGAAACTTGAACTGAGAAATTATATATATATATATATATATATGTTTGAAATTTATATATATATATATATATATATATAAATATAAAGGGCAACTCTACGCACGGTTCCCATCAAGTGGAATCCAGAAGAGGCAGTTGTACGAAACCTTACCCTAACAAGATAGATGTATCTAACTTTACCCACAAAAGGGAGAGGCTATTTCCATAATTTGAATCTGTGACATCCAGATCACATTGCAGCAGTCTTACTGCAGCGTGAAGGCTCACCCTGTGTGTGTGTAGCAAGAAATTAAATTACGTACCCAATTCCTGAGCGGAGACCAGCAACCCAGTCTTGTTTGTAAAACTCTGCTCTTCCTCGAAAATCATCAACTATGCCCTTGAAAGGTGCCTTCAAGCTGTCCATTTCTAAGGGGAAGAAGAACAGAAGGAAAGTTTGATGATTCAAAGGGCCACTCCAAGAATTTAAAATCTCAGAATCAGACTAAATGAGTTATTATGAAACTAATGGGAAAGAAAAGTGATGGAAAGTGGAGCAATATAAATGGACGATACGTACAGGTCGAGATCCTAGCTAAGACTGTTGAAGGATCTGTGTATACGTCAAATTGGTATAATTAGAAGGTTTTACTTAGTCATATGACTAAACAGAAATTGTTCGAGTGAGTTGGCAAACCAACTTGTTCAAAGGAATCCTAGTGCATGATTGGACGGCTACAATTGTTTGAAAAAGGAAATTAAGTAATCAAAAAGGAAAAGTCTCGTACCTTTCAATCTTATATGCTCCATCTTGTCCTTTTTTTTAAAAGATTTTTTTATATTTTTTTATTATAAGCCACTAATTAACAAATATTCTTAATCCTTTTTCTAAAGCACTTACTTGTTTTCAGAGAATATTAAATATTTTTTTTATGTTTGCCTATACTTAAGATAGTGAGAGAGATGACTCCTATGACCTTATATATAGGGTAGAGAGAAAAAACTTTTTTCAGTCTTATTTATAAGGAACCTTGTTAAAATTTTGATATAAATGTATAATTTATCATTTATTTTTTATTAATTGTGTTAACATATTTTCATTTGGTAGTATGTATATTAATTAAATAGGGGTAGAGTTGAAAAATTATTGAATTTCATGATAGAGTTATTGAAATTTTAGGTTTTCCTTTATATATGTGAAAAGTGTTGGAATTATATCTTATATATATATTACCAGAGGAGTAAAAATTATGATATTAGAGTCTAGTATAATTAATATGGGTCAATATTGGAAATTACATACATTTTAGGACAAATTTAATGCTTTCAATTATTTTTATTGGTTTTTAAAAATTGTTAGTTGATATCTTATAATAAAAAATAAAGATTGTATTATTTAGGGGCAATACTCCAAACAA
Organism: Acacia concinna; assembly: GCA_037177275.1. Taxonomy (NCBI): domain Eukaryota; kingdom Viridiplantae; phylum Streptophyta; class Magnoliopsida; order Fabales; family Fabaceae; genus Acacia; species Acacia concinna. Next base: position 2,792 of record JBAGKO010019791.1, on the reverse strand, counting down.
TGCGCCCTGATCTTCTACACACACACATTACTATATAATTCTCTATATTCGACGGTAATTTTATCCCATAAAGCCATATATTTTAACACCACACACATACATGTGGCGGTTAAAATAATGGGAACAAGATAAAGTTTTCACTTTTATTGACAATAAACATATACAAAACTTAGATTAGATCGAGAAGCTAGCATATTTATAAAGCATCAATTTCTTCAAATAATTAATAAAGCAAAAATTTTAAAATTTTGGCAAACTTACATACAGCACTGTACAAAACCCACAATAGATAGTGCGAAATCAAAATTATAGTAGTAAACGATCAGTTTTTCAAAATAAACTGCACATAGAGGAAGAAAGTCTCACTTTTATGCGATTCAAAAAAAAAAATTTGCATAGTTTCAAAGAACACCGCCATACAACGTATCCAAAATCAGCCATTTATGTACAGATCGACCAGCTATCATGTTCGTAAGGTAAACTATCACAGCAAACATCAGAAGGTGAAGAATCACAACTATTTCTGCAACAAAAGAGAAAGAAATTAAGGTAAGTATGCCGAAAGTGGTGGGAAGTGCCAGTGACAAAAATGTTTGTGAAGTTTAAAATCGTAAAAATAGAGTTCAGAGATGTCAATTCTTGAAGGAGTTTTTATGACAGTTGTTTTGAAGAAACCGTCAAATATAATATATATTACGGTTGTTTCACGAAAACTTGACATATACCATAATTATATATGATGGTTTTTAATATAATGTCATATATTATTTTTGTATATATGACGTTTTTTATACAATTGTGGTATATGTCAAGAATGAGTGTCGCTTCAAATTTCACCTTTTTATATATAACAATTGTTTAAGAACTGTCATATATGATTCTCATATATATAGCCTTATTTTGCAAAACCATCATATACTGAAGGTGAGGCATCAATTCAAATATCGTCTCTCTCAATTTGGCAGTGGTTCCAATAACCGTCATATATACACAATTCTATGATAGTGATAAGCCACTCTTAACATGCTTTACACAGATTAAAAATATCTTTAAATTTCATTAACTTTTTCATAAAATTCAACAATTTTTCAATTTTATCCCTATTTAATACTCCCTCCTATTCTTTCTATAAGATACACTTAACTTAATAACATAGATCAAAGCGGTGGTTAAGGACAATAATATTTAAAAAGTGTAACTTCTCACTAATAAGGAAATAGGAAATAAGAGAGAGAATAAGTAAATTATTATAAAAAATAGGATTGCAGAAGAGAGAAAATAGGAAAATTATTATTGTATGTGTATTAAATATGATTGAAGAGGAGAGAGAATGTGGAGTGGAGAGAGTATGTGAGAAATATGAGTAATAAAATAAGGGGAAAATGTGAATAAACAGAAAAATATAGACATTATTTAAATATTTCTTATAAATAGTAACGAATACATGTGGTGATTGTTTCTTATAATAATTTACATATCTGGTTATGCTTCGGACTTTAAACTTTAGTTCAAATTAGTTATGCTCACCTAAATTAATTCAAGTTGTAGTAACCCTATATTTGCAATTTGCAATGGTTATTAATGTACCCATCAACTTGGTGTCCATTATTAGTAACTTATTTTGTGTTCTTGGACTCGAATAGGAACTATATTTCCTTCTCCATTACAGTCTTCAATGATAATGAGAAATGCATTAAATTTCTTTCGGAGAAATGTGAAATGGGCATAACTCACTTGGAAGAAGGTTAAGAAACCCCTTGGATTTATTCTTCTGAACTCCAATAATGGACCCACATGACTCAGCCCTGGTCACAATTGGAAGCTTGTCGTTTTCAATAGGAGTCGCAGCCTTCTGATCTAAAACGCCCAAACAATAACACTCCCATTTCTAGCATTTCTCAAGATTATATCTCAAACTCATAATTCGCCCAAAGTTTTCGGGTTGAAAATCTGCAACCCAAAATTGAGGAGTTTTTGAACACCCGCCTATGTTAGAGTAGACCCTGTATACAAACACATTGGTCTGATTTTAAGGGATTATGGGATGGTTCTCCGTGCAAACAGGATTCCTCACGTCAGCGACAAAGGCGTATTCACGGCGGTGTCATCCTCCTCATTGCTACACTACAAAGCAATAGGTTTGGTGTTTCCCTTTGGACTCTCCATTTGACTTCCCATTTTCTTTCTTTCTGCACCGGGTTAGGGGTATTACGGCATAATACCCAATATTCAAATATCCTAAATTGGGCCCTCTACCTTTTGGTGCTTTAAAAACAAATCGGAAGAGGATACTAAACGGACTATATGTTGTCGTGAGTAAATGTATGATAAATAAAACAAGAAGAAGAATATATATTTTGCAAAACCATAACTGAATAATAGTAAATATTGGGTAAAAAACAAGACTAATATTAAATATGAATTTCACAAAATAAAAATACGTTTTATTATACCAACATAAGAAATCCAACAGATAGGCAATCTCACTCGGAAGGTCATAATCAATGGTTGTTGCATATAGAAGAATCGAGAATGTGCATGTGAAAGTCACCCCAAATAGGAGTGTTTAGAATATCACAGTCCTGGTATTCTCGGCCTGGTCCCAGAATTTTAATCTTGAGAATTTCCCGGTCACAGCCGGGACTGGGAATCTCGGGATAATCCCAGTCCCGGTTTGTGTATATATATTTTTAATTTTTTTAAAATTTTTCATCTTATAAATTAAAATTATCCTTTTATTTGTGTATTCTTACTCATATTAATTAAGTTATTTTTTCAAAATATGTGTATAA
>JBAGKO010019753.1:0-11173 GCA_037177275.1 Acacia concinna | reverse complement strand
GGGAGGGGAGGCCAAATTTTGGCTCCCCTCCCCTCCAAAAATTGTAATCAAACAAGGGGAGGGGAGCCACTCCCCTCCCCTCCCCTCAAACCAAACAGACCCTAAGAGTTAAAATAATGGGAGAATTTCACCCAAGGACCATATAAGAGATTTAATATAAAATAAGTCTCACAACATTCTGAAACTTCAGTTCAATTCTAAGGGCTGAAAGTGATATGAATTTTTAAAGTCAAAAAACATTGTTAGCTTTGTCAGATTGATTGAAAAAAAACTCTTTTAATTTGTCTATCTTCTCACATCATACGCAAAATGCATGAAGGGACACTGTAGTGAAGTGGAGACTAGCCCATTCTTACACCAAACCTGAAATTGAGAAAGGCTAAATGCACCATGAAGTGAATATAACTATGGGTCTGGTGTGAAATGTAGTCTATCTTTTCGTCCATTTGAAGTTATTTAGTCAATCCATAATGGGTATCTTCTTTCCTTTCTAATCCATTAGTTAGTAGAGGGTGATGTTGAAGTTGGAGTCTCCTTGTAGTTGAATCATGCAAGTAGTTAGGTAAGTTTTGACCTTCCCTTTTAGAAAGGTTCATCTTTATAGAAAACGATAAATACTTGTAATTTGGAAGTGGTTTGAAGTCAGGTGGAAATTATTTATTGCATGTGTTGAAGAGGGTGAAACCTCTGACATTTTAAAATGCTGAAGATGCTATGTTTTGTTGTTGAGCCAATTAGTCTGTCTTTGTCATATGAAAAATACACTTGCTTGTGAGAAGCTGAATACTTGAAAATGCTATATTTAATTGTTCATATAACAAATATACTTGTTATTGAGGAGTTGAAAATCAGAGTCACTAATCCCTTATTTGCTTCTTAGATTTTATCCTCACTAAATTAATTAAATACCTATCGATCCATTTATATACATACCTCAATTAATTATGCAATGTCTCACACAATTAAATAAGATTCATGTTAGTTCAAAATCACTCTAATTTGACTATGTAGAGCTCCTAGGTATATGTCTATCCTATATGCAAATTAGATTAAAATATAACTCCACACTATTTAATCGCATGGTCAATTTAAGATTTCTCTTGTCAAGTTCAATCTTAAATCCTTAAAACATGCTCAAGGTGGCCAAACACTAAGTAATAAATAATAAAATCAAGATGAAATAAACTGAAATAAAATTAGGAAAAATTAATAGTGGAAAAATTTTCTAAATCTCAAACAAGTTCATAGTTACTCTGCATTGTAAGAAAAACTAGTCACACATAGCTTTATTGAGGATTTAAAACCAATAAGAAAAAGAAGAATAAAAGAAAAGCAACATTGCTGAAAATAAAATATAGACTACAAATGAGTTCTTTTCTTCCTCACTTCTCTAGTTCTTGCTTGTTGCTTGGGTTCTCTGCAATGAATAATCTCCTCCTCTCTCCCTTTTTTTATTTATCTTCTTTGTAAGTATATATAGTTGCCTCCTTTTATAAGATATTATGTCTTCATTGCCTTCTAAGTCATGCACCCACTTAAGTCTCAAGCCTCTCTCTGTTCATTAATTCCAAAACGGCAAGCTTCCTATCAATCAAGAGAAAAAGGAAACACTATTATGATACTTATAATAATAATAATAATAATAATTAACTGAATTTTTTTTTATTTGAGAGAACTTCCCATAATTATTTTCCTTCCCTAGGCTTAAAAACTTCTATCCTAGGTTTATAAACTTCTATTTTAATTTAAAATTCCACAAATGATGCACCAAATTGATATTTCATCAAATCTCAAGAAAAATATCTTTAATTTAGCATAGATGACTTCCCAAATATATTAAAATATATTAAAAATAGGAAGTCATTAGTAAAACTCTTACAAATCACAGATGTTGAAGTGCTATGTTTTTTTTATATGTAATTAAATTGTTAAGTGATTGATATTTACATAATAATGATGTGCAACATAAAATATGGCCTGGTAATAATGTATTGAACATTAAGTATAAAGTTAGTTATGCAGAGGATACACTACTAGATCTTGTGGATGATATGTGAGTTGATCGACTAATTGACTACAACAATATTAGTGGTCATATGTATGTTTGCAACAATGAGAAAGGCTTGAATAAAGCAACACAATTAGATAGTCAACAAGATTAATATGTTAATTATATTCAATAACCTTCAATTAAATGATGTGTTTATAAATAGAAACTTATTATTGTTTTTTTTAAATAAGAATAACTTATAAATTATTTTTGTTGTGAATGCATGATGATCATTTTGTTGGAACTTATTCTAGAAAGTCTATTATAACACCTTAATTCTAACGGACTAAATCTTAACAAAAGTATCTTGAATATAACTAGTAAAGATGTTAAACATCCAAATAATCGAAATACATGTTCAGTTCAATTATATCACACACAAAATTTCAATTGAAATCCTCAAAATAGTTTAGTAAATAAAAATAAAATGTAGAAGTCTTAGGGTCATGGCAAATAAAATGACATAACATATGCTCTAGGAGTACAAAAAAGCCATCATTGCTAACTCCATAGGTGTTTTCCCTTGCTTCATACTAGATCAATCACCTGAAAGATGTTCATATAAAGGGATGAGATGTCACGGTCTCAATAACTACTGAAAGTTTCTACCACATACAAGCAAACCATATATGACTTAAAAGAATGAACTAATTACATGTATATTTGCATATATCATGATTCTCATACAAAAAAATTTTAATTTTAATCATCATTATGAAAGTTCTATTTTCATCACAACAAACAATATAATTATGCAATATGTAGCCTCCCTTATATCATCGCCACCCTTATTTCGCATATTAGAGCTATAGGCTAACACATAATTCAACAAGAACTCATCCATTTAACTGGACTATCTCAAGCTCACTAGTTCTTAAGATATACCAAACCAAATGTATAGAGCTCAAGTTTAAACTATGGTGTCCCTGCTTAAAATAACAAAACCAAGGAAGTGTACTATCTCATATCCCTAGCTCCAACACAAATCTTAGCCTTAGTGGTTGCATTTGTGATGGGTTAGGGTAAGGAGGAACTTATATGATGAGCTCTTTTACTATATGGTATGTCATCACTCAGTGTACGATGGATGACACTTGTTAGAAGAGGAACAATAATCCATGCTTCTATTTATATCAAATGTCACTACATATACAAGCATGCTTGAAAGGAACAATAACCCTACTATGCATTAACTCTAATTAATATATTTACTAAGGGAATAAAAATGAATTATAACTAAGTTTACTTATAACATTACTTACTTGTGAATTTAGAATACACACATGTCCATATAATTCAGTCTATGTTTCTAAAAATAGTTATTCACAATTTAGTCACACACAATTCATAAGTATATAGAAGAATATTCAGAGTTAATTGTTGCTCCCTACTACACAGGTAAGCACTCAACAATAACTCCCAAGCTCTCAATAAGAGTCTAAAAAAATACAAATTTAAATAGCTATTAATATTTTTCTCCCAACAACCCTCAAAAGATATACTAGATACTTAAAACTACCATATGCTTTAGTCACATGAGCTCTCATAATTCTATCCCTATTTTCTTAAGATCAAGTATCAAGTGCAAATATATATATATACACATGTGTATATATACATGATTATACATGGGCTTAAGATTTAAATGCATTAAAAGAAAGCACAACATGAGTGTATTAATTTGCTAAACCGTTGATAACTAGTGAGGCCACACATGTGAAAGAGATTAAAATAATTTGACTGGAGGAGAATAGAGAACATTATAATTACTTTTATATTACAATTCAAAACTAAATAAAGAATAGATTTAGTATTAAACAATCTAACAGTAAAACAATAAAATAATTAAAAGAGGTGCTTATGTCTAATGATGGAGAAACAAATTTTCTTTTCTTTTTAATTAAAGAAGCATTAGAAAGCACTTGAGTCTAGATCTAGAGGTTATAATAATATATAGGTATATACATGTAGGTGTGAGCTATACATACTCATTTTTTGAAAAGAAATATGCAACTAATGAGAGCAGATTTAGGGGCAAAAGAAACATCGTAGGTTGTGAAGTATTGAAGACATACAACCATAGAGTAAGAAATGTGAGGTAAGAATAAGATGCAATATTCACACATACTCACATGGGTATTGATGGGCGTTGTTGGGTTTTTGATAAAGTAAATAATAAAAATCCACACTCACGCCTGGTCATATGTTTGGAAGGAGGAGGAAGTTTAACAAAAAAATTAATGTATGTAAATTTACACCATTTATTGAAAATACTTAGAAAAAGAAATTCATTATTTATGTAGAATGAATTCCTAAAATACTTAGTTGCACAACAAAGAAATATTGAAAGGAATATAGGTATGACAAGACTAGAAGAAGTCATGAGGAAATTTAAAAAGAAACATACAAACACTGTTTGATAAGACAGATTCAAATGGGATGAACAGTGAAGAAAAGGGAGAACCTTTACACAAATCCGAAGATGTGGCGCCTAAGTGAGAAAAGTGAGGAGTAAAGGAGATTTTATAGGACTAAGTTAGGGTTTAACCCTCTTATTATAATAATTTTTTAAAATAAAATAATGAATGTTAGTAATATTCGAATTGTTACTAAAAACATTTTTTTTCTTTTCATTACTTATCCCAATGTTAAGATATAATTCCATACACGTACCCATATATTAAAAATAATTATTTTAATGAAGTATTTCATTTGCATTATTTTGTTTTATAGAATAATTAGTTTAATAAAATTCTATGTTTTGAACTATATATATATCCTGAAAAATGTATTAATTTATTCTAACTCTTGACTAAATAAATTAAACTTCAACTAACTCTAAGCCCAAAATTTAAGATGTTACATCTATAACCCCTCCTCCATGGGATTTTGAGACAAAAAACTTGCCTTCACTCAGAAAGTATTTCAACACCAATAGGACTACAAAGTTCTCAAAGAAACTTCAACATAGAAAGTTTAGATATTGAACGTTTGGCGGCACCCATACTAGTCATGAATTCATTAAAGTGGAAGAAAGTGTACATTGGCAGGGGCTAGACATTATGTAATGTCATAGAATTTAGATAAGCATGGTACACATACAGCCTTGCATACAAGTTTGCTTATCGATTTGTGAAGAATAGTAAGGATAAGATTATTGTGAAGTGTGCAGTGGATGGTTATCCATGGAATATATCTACATATAATGTGGATAAGAATAATTCATTGCTAGCAGTAAGGAAATTTGACAATGAACACATTCATTATGCCTAAGATAACTTAGTTGTTCCCTACAACAAGAGTTGCACACTCATATCGACAATTACAGTGGATGAGTTAAGGTCTACCATAGATAAAGCTCCTAATGAAGTAAGATGAGACTTAGAAAGAGAGTATGGTGTCAACCTGAATTACTAATAAGCATATAAGGCAAAAGAGAAAGCTTTGGTACACATTCATAGTCGACAAATGAGTCATATATGCTTATCCCTTAGATTTGTGACAAGTTAGAGGAAACTAATGAAGATACTGTGGAAAAATGGGTTGGATCAGTACAAAATATATTTGAATAACTATTTATTGCCTATAGTTGCCATGTCAAAGATTTCTAGAAGGTGCTTGACCTATAATCTATGTGGATAGCTATCATTTGAGTACCCCATAAAAGGTACTTTATTGGGAGCTCAGGCATATGATGCACACAATTAGTTATTTCCTCTTATATATGCCATTGTGGGAGGGGAGACATTTGATAATTGGTCATGGTTCTTGCAAAATATAAAGGAGGTAACATGATCTTTGGCATTGGCAATAGTGTTTGACAAACATAATGCAATAATAAGTGTAGTCCAAGCAATATTTGGTTCTAATTAACATGTTTATTGCTATTACATTTGAAGGAGAACTATAGCATTGAGTTCTTAAAAATAACTACGGGGAAGAGAAATAGCAGCGAACAACTGAAAGAAAATGCATTAAAACACCTTGATGCAATTGCTTATGTAAGAAGGATGATGGATTTAATTATGCTTTGGTGAATTTGGAGCAATTTAATAGCGAGTTAGCTTAATGGCTTTAAAGCAAATGTGATATAGATTGTTGGGCACTAATCTAACACAATATTTATATGGTTTTATAGGGTATTTTATAACCAAATTGCACACATTTACCTACATTATGCATAGTAATTAGAGTTTTATGGATTGTATATTCATACTTTGCATTTTGCTGAATTATGAGTAAAAATAGACTTATTTTATATTATTTATGTAATCATTCACTTGCATTGGCAAGGTGTTATGTTGTTATATTTTTAGGCAAACGGAGAAGAAATTGGAGCCTAGAATGGATCGTGGATGAAGAAACTGGAGCTTGAAGGCCAAAGCACATGAGAATGCTTATCTACCCACTAAGGTCGCGACCTGGAGACCTGTAGGTCGTGACCTGGAGGAGTTTTAATGAAAAGGTGCATTTTGAAGCAAAGTCAAGCTAGGAGTATTTTCCCCAACGTCCAGGTCGCGACGTGGACACTCTTAGGTCGCGACCTGAATTCGTAATCTGCAGACGCGCGATTTTTGGATAAGATTTCGATTTGGGATAGATGTGATTTCAAATTAAGATAAAAATTATGATAGATATGATCTGAAATTAGCATCTATATATAGGGGAGATTAACATATGTTCAGGGGAGTCGGGCGAAGCCCTGCGTCTGCAGATTTGCAGTCAGGCAGCCATAAACCCTAATTCCCCAAATTTCCCAAATTCCTAATCCCAATTCTAAACCCTAATCATCCATCTACCAAATTCAACCCCCAATTCACCATAAACCTCAACCATCTCTCATGGAGCTGAAGATCGAACGTGATAGCTGGAGATCTGAAGCCATGAGAGGCTAAACCTTTTAGCCTCTCAGCAATGGAAGCAAAGTTTGAGCTCTAAGAACTTATCAGGGGAGTAGATTTTCTATTTAGATCTTAAGTCTCTTCATCTTTATGAAATTCCCTAGATCTAGGAAGTTTTATTGAGTTTTGAGATTCTTGTTACAATTGTAACTAAGACCTAAACTGATTATGCAAGTTTGATGTATAAATTTCAGTATTTATTTATATCTAAGTTTAAGACTTGTATGTGTGATTGGTTAATTTGCACGATCGTGTTTAAATTCTTCTTCTCATGCATACCTCGGATTGTTAATTGAAAATTCGAGGACTTCATTCATTCATCTTACGTGCACTCTAAGGAACCTAAACAATGTTTAAATTGAAGTTAATGAACCTAGGATCCTAGGAGAGTTTTCATTAATTAAACCATTGGACCCAAGCGATCACTTGGGGTTTTTCATAAGAACTTAGAGATTTTAATCCCAATATCTTTGAGAGAGCGAGGATAACTGAGCGAACGTTACTAAGAGACTAGTCTAACAAAACCCTTAAACTACCAACCTTAAAACCTTCTAAACCTAAAAATACCAAAAATAATTAGTTTGATTAGATTTAGTTTAGGTTAGTTTATTTGCACCTAGAAAACCCCTTTAATTAACTCACTAATTAGTTTAGTTAGTAATTAGGAAATTACTTAGGAATGCCAAATAAAAGCTCCTTGAGAGAAGAACGACTGGTTGCGCACTATACTACATTTTAGGTGCAATCATCTGACGGTCGAAACAAGCGACAATTTTTGGTCTGATCACAGGTGCATGGTCAACTTATTTGAACCATACAATTACAAATATGTATCACTAACATCTGCCTGTGGACAAAGAATACTAGCATACAATGCATTTGTCTAAAATTGATGAAACTAAAATGCAATTATTGTTTTCTTTTTTTCAATAAGACAATTATTGTTTTCTAATACCTGTGGGCTACTTAGAAAACAAAAAGCCATTATATTTCATCCTAATTAAATGTTTGATTATAATTATCTACGTGTGGGCAAAGATAAATTATAATATCTCATTTAATTACAATGATATTCCACAATGCCATATGTGATTCATTAATATGCATGCATCATAAAAAATAAGGATGTTGTAGCTACTCCCTAAATATCTAAGCATGCTAATCACGAATATCTATTTGTGCATTTAAATACATAAATATACAACAATAATATAATAAAAATTTAACAATTAATCTAATTAACAATATGTAACTAGATAACTGAAATTCTCCCACTAATTCATGCTTCACATAAAATTGCTCAAATAAATATTAATTCAGAATTAATTCCAAATTTCAAAATAATTATAATTTCCTAAAGAGCAATAACACATAAATTCATAGACAATTTAAATAACCCATACAAGAAATTTGTAGAAGTAAATAAATAAACATATGTAGAGCTAATAAAAAATCATCATAAAAATCCATAGAATAATATTTGTTTAGCTCTAATAAATCTATAAAAGCATGAATTCTAATTAAAAAATTAGTGAGAGAAAACAAAAAATAAAATAAATTCTGTCCAAAAAAAATTGACAGGCCCAGTAAAAAAATATTTATTTTTAAATCAACAGCCTAAAACAAATTCTGCAAAGCCATGTGAAAAAGTCCAGTTGCCTGAAAACAGAAGGAAAAAAATGCATATAGGCCCAAAACACAGGCCCAAATGCAACTTAAGACAAACACACTTCTCTCCATAAGCACATTCTGTCACCTTCTTTACCTGATAACCCATCTTGAAGACCCGCCATGACTACAACTTTCGGTTCATTTTTCATACTATTCCGGTGATGATTATTGGCAGTTCCAATCACAATTCTCTCTTTTTTTTCATGCCAAAATCATTTGGAAACTTTCCAATGAACAGTTAGACCATAAAAAAAATTTACCGACATGAAATCTTGGATTCTGGGTTGCATTCGTTATCTCCAGCAAAAAAAAAGATAGTTTTGGCACTCTCTTTTCATCATGTTCATTTTGAAAACAGAGGGCAAACAATCTGAAAAGCATTTTGAATAAATCATATGCCACATGTTCTTGGTCTCTTTGAGAACGAAGTGAAAAAAAGAAAAAAAACTTTTCGAAGAATCAAAAGGCATTGATGACTGAAGTTGAGTATATCAGTATATGTATATATCAGTCTCTTCACATGAAGATACATTAAAAAATATGCATTGCCTTGAAACCGGTAGTGTATATATATGCATGGAGTTTCATAAGTATTTAACAACATCGCATGGATTTTCATACGTGATCAAAAAACATTAATAAATACCGCGCAAACAAATATTGATATGCATATATATATATATATATATATATCTTTTAATTGCAAAACAAATTTTTCAGAATTATTGATAAACCAGATAGTCCATATTGGGTAAAGCCTCAGATTTTCTTAAAATAAAACATGTATTAAAACACAAGGCAGAGGAAAAATTAAGCTCTATGCTACATGTTGTACATAATCTATAAATCTAAGTTTATAAGTTTTACCACTGAAATCTTGCGTCCTTCTTACCATAGGGTATGAATACTGTATTCTCTAAGATTTTCTTGAATTCTTCTGGACGGGAATATTTAGCACAGCGATGGACTGTTGAATACCGTCACGCTGTCAGGGAATTCGTGATCGAAGAAACAACTTTTCTTTTCTTTTCTTATGTGTCCGTTCTAAGTCTAGCCTTCTCCTTATATAACCTCACATCAAGACCCTTCAAGGATTTACCGATTAGTCATAACCCTCTGAACACAACTTTTTAATCCGTAATCCAAATAATGATGACATATCCGGTGATATATTTATATATATTAAAATAATAACATATAATATATAATATCTAAATAATTATATTAAATTTTATAACAGTCACTATAACCTCTATGAATATTTTTTTAAAAAAAATTGGGGAACCCATCCCTCCTATTATTGATCAGGGACCCTAATTTGTTTTTTCTTTTGAGACTTCCCCATGTGGCTTCGAGATTATTTTGACATAGCTGCCACCAGTTTTCGAGTTCCAACCAACTTGAAAGTTTCTCAACCAATGATCCGAACATGTCAGCTACCTGTAAAGCGCAAATGATGCATGTCTGGCTTTCTATTAAAAATAATAAATGAATAAAATTTAAGGAGAATTCTATTTAAATACCAATTTACAAAACTCAAAAAGTCTGTTAATAATTTAAAAAGATATGGATTAAATTAAGTTTTTAAAATTTTTAGATGTGAACAGTAGTAAGATTCTAATATAAGAATAATGAATTTCGTTATACTAACACATAGTCGCATAATGATATAGGAGAAAGGAATATGCACGTGACAAAAAAAAGAGAATATTTTCATTATAAAAATAATGTGATTACTTATAAAAGTAAAAAAATTCACTAGTTTTTGAATCACTTTTCACTTTAAAAAAATTTAAAAAAAAATCCAATTTAATCTATAATATCTAATATTTTTTTCAAATGTTAAGAAACCTTTTTAAACTTTTTGAATTTTAAAAATTTAAATAGTATGTAAGCATCATCTTCTCTAAAATTTAAGATTCTAGTTACCCAATAAATTTAGATAGTGAATTATTTCCTCCTGTAGCCGTACTGTTACACATCCAGGAAGCCAGGAAGAAGAGATTATAGAGTTTACGGGCCTTGTTTTATAACTTTCTTGATAACTATTGGGAGGAATGAGCCTCAGGGAACTTATCCCATCTACAATTTGAACCGTCTAAATTTATTTTTCAAGAAATTTTTTTAAAAACATAAGATTCATTTTTTAAAAAAATATTAACTAAGAGATTATCTTTATTTTAATTTGTCTACCCATTAAAAATATTATTTTTTAAAATATATATATAAATCTGAACAGCCTAGATGGACTGAGTGCCCCCTGATAACTAATTCTCTTTTGGGAACAATTTTTTTGTTTAAAAAAATTATTTGAATAGTTGTTTTTAACAAATTATTTTTAAAAAGAAGCAAATAAAAAATTCTTTTTAAAAATTAAAAAACAAAAACAGTTCTAAATTGTTTTCTTGTTTTATTTTTTAATTTCTAACTTTTTGAGAATATCACACTTCATGGCTATATTAATAATATGACCTGCTGTGTCACCATTTCACAGAAATGTATTGGGGGGGGGGGGGGGAGAACCAGAGAAGGGAATCAAATAAACAAAACA
>JBAGKO010019742.1:0-11174 GCA_037177275.1 Acacia concinna | reverse complement strand
TTATTTTCTTAGTATTAATAATAACTACCAGTTATTACTGTTGTTGACTTGTCATTATATGGGTTAATATAATATTTCGTTTTTATAGTTTTTCCTCATTTTAATTTTGGTCTTTATAGTTTCAAACAATCGGTTTTAGCCTCTCAAAGGTAAAATGCTTGGTCCAGGCATTTATTAAAACATATGGACTAATTTTAGAGAGACAGAAACTTGACAATACAAAATCTATAGTTTGAACCAACAGCCTTTAAATCGTAGGATATGGTTAGTGACCTATGTGGCACTCAATCCGGTAGCGACGCCGGTCGCATGTAATCGAAAAAAAAAATCTATAGTTTGAAATTATATAAACCAACATTAAAATGAGAAAAACTTATAAGGAATAAATATTGTATTAATCCTCTATATATATATATGGATTAGACAATCTCCGTATCCCTTGTAATAACGTGGGAAGGAGTGGAAATGATCAATTAGCTTAAGTGGAGAATTTAAGTTTAAGTTTATGCAGTTTTTTCGGCTTTTAACACCGTTATTTTCACAGATGGGTGTCTATACGTGCCAAGGACGGAAGCATGTGAGGGTCTTTTCTATATAATTATAAAGGTAAGCAAGCATAACTCGACGATTACAACATGTCTACGAACTAGAGAGTAGAGATCAATATTTAGATCATGAGGCACGAGCCCACGTTCCCCACTAAACAAATCAAAACACTTTGTGACTTCGATACTACTTATTCTTGTTAGTTTTATACTTCTTCTTATCTTAAATATAAGACCTAATTGATTGTTTTTAGAAAAATTAAGAATATTAGTTAAATTAGTTAAGGGAAGTTATAGTTAAGGAAAATTACAAATTTAGAAATCAATGTGGCGTCTAATTATAGTTAAGGGAATATTGATAAGGGTAGTTTGGAAAAAAGTGGTTAAATATGAGAGAAAAGTGGATAGGGGTCTTATATATATATTTAAGACTAAACCAAATTTCTAACTAGATCTTATAATTACACTACTACACATTTCTCTATATTTATTAGTTGTTTTTGCCCCTATATATATATATATATATTAATGACATATATGTATATATGGTGGTTAAACAACCGCCATATATTTGTCTATATATATAACAGTTTTTTACCTTTATCCACCATATATTTTAGCCTATATATATATATATGAAGATTGTAAATTAAATCACCGTCATAATGAATTGTTGTATAATTTCATCATATATGACAATGTTTTCAACAACCACAATATATTATGTCAAAAAATTTTACACACCACAAGGACACTTTCAATCGACCCCCTGCATTTTTATGCAATAAAACAGCAAAAATGATATCAACAAATATATAGCATATAGCCAACAGATTAAATTTTAATTAAAATAAATGCATACATATCAATTATTTATATTGATGATCATACATATATACGCACGCGCCACACGCGCGTGCGCACATATGTATAGACGGATGCATGAATGCACGCACGCACGTGCGCTCGCACACACATATGACCACAAGCTAATAATATATGATCATTAATATGTATCTCTTATAAGTTCCAATTTTATTATATATTTTCATATCTTTTTATGAGATTTTATCATTATTATTGAGCTTATATATTATTATTGTTGTTGTTTTGGATTAAAAGGGTATCACATAAAATAATTTCTAAAAAAAGTATAATTGTCATATTGTTTAAATTGGCCAAATTCTTTTTAAAGGCCTACTTAGGCTTGCAATATTACTTGTTTAATATATTATATAATTTTGTTACATAATATTCTTTCAATTTTAAATATTTATTCCTTCTCAGTGACCTATCGTATTTCTTTTGTTTTTATCTGTCTACCCCCAAATATGGGTTGAGCTAGTAAACGGTCAATGAGGTATTCTATTGATTTTAATTTGGCCAATCCTGAAGAATCTGAAAAATGAACCATGCGGTTACGTATAGAATGTTCCAAACAGTAACACACAGGTGGGCAGGACGTCCTCTTCTTTTTTTTTTTTTTTATTGTTCTACTCTCATCTTATTTTCTTAATATTAACTCTTTACTTAATGTATGATGAGAAACCACCCCTAATGCCCAACAACTTGCTAAAAACAAAAGACTTGCTGAAATAAAGGATTATTTTTTATTATTAAATTAAATATTGTTTCAATTAATTTATAATAAAAGATTATGGGATTAGATTTATCTTAAAAATTGAAACTAATTTATAAAAAAAAAGATTATGGAAGCTAAAATAAAATAAAAGATCACTTGCTAAAATAAATGAAAACTTTTTATATCTAAATAAAATAAAGATAATAAAACAAGATCATTTCATAATGAATTATTTCTCAAATGTATTTGATATTCACGATTAATAAAACCATATCAAGATAATTTGGATCTTGGGTGGAATATGTTGTGTTTGAGAAAATAGGAAGAAAGGTTGTTCAACCAAAATTCAAATTCTAAAAATTAGTTAGCGGCAAAAGCTGTATCTTCCATAATTTTATTTTCACTTTTGGGCGGTGGATGAAGACACAACAAACTTAACTTTTACAATAAAACGGCTTCCATAATCTTTTATTATAAATTTGTTGAAATGTTTTTTTATAATAACTTACTTTTCATATTTTAGCAATATTCCATGATTCTTATTTGAGAAATAATTCCATAGAGAATTATCTCATTTTATTATATTATTTTATTTTGACATAAAAAATTTCATTTATTTTAGCAAGTGATATTTTATTTTGTTGTATTTTGGCTTCCACAATTTTTTTTTTATATATTGGTTCCCATTTTCTTAGATAAATCTGATCCTATAATCTTTTATTATAAATTAATTGAAATAATAATATTTAATTTAACAATACAAATTTTCATTTATTTTAACAAGTTTCCATGTTTTTAGCAAGTAGGTGGGCATGGGGAGCAATTTTTAGCCATAGATTAAATGAACGATTAAGATTAGGGGAATAGGATGATAATAGAACAAAATTGAAACCATTTAATATGGGCATTTAGGGACCAAACATAATAAAAAGCGATGAGTGAGAGAGAGGGAGGGACCGGAGCAGGGAGAGAGTTCCTCCAATGCTGATGCCGGAAGAACGTAATGTGATAGAGAGGAGTAGGAAAAAGTTATGTGAAAGAGGAGAGGGATCTGCAGAGAATCAAACTTTGGTGCCCAGGTTTGAAGACTGAATGTGTGATGATGATAAGGGGGATGCACCTGCTGTATCCCCAAAAAGATCCTATAAAGAGGCTTGCGTGGTCAATGATGCATATATTGTTATGTCTGATGATGAGGATGATTGGTGGAAGGGTGATGGATGGTAGTCTAGAATTGAAGTCGAACTGACTGCGAAGGGTCCAAATATTAAGGTTTCTCCTTAGTTTAAACAAAAGTTAGCAAGCAAGTGATCTACTTCATTGATTGTTTGGCTTCTTGGTCGTATGGTGCGAGAAAATCTTCTAGCAAAGAAATTACAACAGTTGTGGGGTCGTTGATAATTCATATTTTTTTACTACATATTCCCATGCAATATTGATGATTTTCCTTGATTTTATGATGTTTAAAATGCATTTAATTGAATAAATTATAATTATGTGGAATAATATGGAGAACATGAATTTTGGCTTAAATGTGCATAATTGTCATTCTCTCTTGCATTTAAATTGAGGATATTTGGTATCACAAATTGTTGCAAATTTCTTGTAGGAAATTTTGGAGGAAATAAGGATAAAAGAAGACCAAAATGCAAGAGTGAGAATTGAAGGATGGAGGGACCAATTTGCAAAAGTGAAAAGATGAAGATCCAAACCCAATTAGAGCTCCAGATTCAAAACCCACCTTGAAGACCCATGACCTAGCTCACAAGATCCGATCCCGAAGAGAATCAAAAAACGTGACCTGGATATGGGAATTAGGCCATTCATCGATCATCACCTTCAACACACCTCTCATGCGATTCATCCAGATACCATTCTTGACACATCTTTCGCCATCACTCTTACCCACGATGACGAAGCTTCTCCATAGTTCTTCTTCTTCTTCGTATTTTCTGCATTTTCGGCTGATGGGTTTCTAATCACACCGATTAATCTCTAAATTTCAGCTCTTCTAGCACTTCCAGTGGAATTCCAGAGGTTAATCACAGTTATCTAAGCTAAATTCTATGGAGATGAAGACTTTCGTGTCCCTCTATCCCATGAGTGAGTAGTTCTCGGTAGTTTCCTAGAGGTCGCGATGAATCCAAGCTTCTAAATTGTAATTGTGAGTAGCTATTTACTTTGATTTCTCCCATTAATTCCAATAACCATTGTAATCGATTGGCATGAGTTTTGTCAACTGAATATGATGAGCATTGGTGTTTTCTAAGTGACAAACTATCGAGAGTTAGGGAATTGAATATTAGCATCACTTTTGTGATTTTCTAGTTGATTGATGATTAGGAATTTACATTTTGAATTCATTTTGCTTGAATATATAATGGTTAATCTAGTTGATTAGGCCTTTAATGTTTAAGCTCTGAATTGGTTCAGATGATAGAAAGCATCTGAGATGTGTTTAATCCAATTGATATTGTCGGTTTCCTGGAATTCAAGAGGTAAACCATATTCCATGCTAGTTTTGTGGTTTATGGTATTAAAACTAACTAGTTGTTAATTCATTTGCCTAGAATTTCAAGTAACTAACTACTTAAATCTTTATGAGAGCAAGGAAGATCCAAAGATCTCTAGGGAACTAATCATCACCACTGAATTTTTGTTCAATTAAGGTACTGCTTGTTTGGTTTCTGAACTTGATTCTTGTTAGAATTTATTAGCTTGTTTAGAAATAGGTTTAGGAAGTTCATTTCCATGACGCACACACCATCCATGATCACTTAATTAATTTGCTAAGTTAATTCAGGTCCAATCAGATTGATTTTAGGGAAAATTAACTTGCGTTTAGGCTTCTTGTAGAAAATGACCTGGGTTAATCACTATATTATAGAGTTTAGCTTAGTTTCTTTGATTTTTAGGGGATATGACCAACTCTTTAAATCAGTCTTTTGTGTAAACCCGTCAAAATAATGAACACCCAAATGTGGACTATGTATGTAGACTGTAGATTTAATCTCGACGATGTAGATTTACAAAAATCATTTTATTGTGTATAAAATTTAAAATAAATACAATATTTAATTCTCCATTTTTTCAGAAAACAATTTTTTATTTAAAAAGCATTAATTAAAAATTCTAAGTCTAAATTAATGAATTTATATTAAAATAATAATGTTGTCACAGCGATAAGCAGTCGGACGGGCTCAATATTGCAATACTAGCTAATTGCCGGGAAAAAGAGAGAGTAGATGGTAGTGCTCCAAAACATATTATGGAAAAGGCAGAGTGAAAATCAAAGAAAGAAAAATTGCAATACAAAATTCATATTGTAGACCAAAGGACTTTTATATTTTTTTTGGAATGAGAAAACTCATTAACAGTTGAATACTTGATATGGCGTTAGACAGAATATATATAATGGAGGTATAGTTATGGGCGTTTTAGTATTTTTGAAATTTATATTTTATTATTTAGTCTTCTAAATAATTACAATTTTTATGATTCTTCACAATAAATATTATTTTTCTTTAGTCCTTCTCAGCAATTTTTATAAGGAAAAGAAAAAAGTAAATGTTAGCTAGTGCTCCAATATTATGTCTATACGTGATGATAATTGAGATCTTTAACTGTAGCCATTAGCTATCTTTTTTATATCAAAGTTGTAATAAAGCTTCTTTTGTCAGACTCAACTTTAATTTTGCTGGAATATATTTACCGGAGAATGACCCATCCAAGTTGAAAGATACTCGTTTACAGTGTTACTATAGGTTAGTTTTAACTACTTTACTATAATAAGAGAATGTTTGAAAAAAAATTACATATCCCACATATTTATTGTTTTTAACTAATTTTACTACCACCTTCATTTTACATGATTTGAGTGATTGTTGTTTATAAAAACGATCGGAGAGAGTACTCGTTTCTCTAAAGCTACATGTTAAGATGTTATATTTCTAATTAATTTTAAATAAAAATTAAATATACTATCACTTCATTTAAATCTTTTTTTTTTTCATATTTTTGTATGAGTATGATAAGAAGTGCATGTGATAGAAAGAGTACTTTTAAAGATAATGCATTTAATAAAAACAGATTAAACTTTTAATTAGGCTACTAATCAAAGTTACTTAGCTTATATGTAAGATCAGAAGAATACTTAACACAAGAAAAGGTTGCATTCTCCATGTTTTCCATTAAAAAAATTAACACCTGAACGCTCCATAAATAACAATTTTACTTACTTTGTAATAAGCGCACTTAAAGGTTATAAAGAGTGAAATACGTTCTAATATCAAATTTTGTAAACAAATTCTCCTAATAAACTAACAACTACATTCCTTAGATAACAACTTCAGGAACATTTTTAACAGTTGATTTGGAAATTAAATTTATTATACATTTTAAAGAACACATGGCAACAAATTCTAAAATAAATATGATACTTATTTTTTAATATAGACAAAGTAAAAAAAAATTCTAAAACCATTTATGTTGAAATAATATAAATAAAAAATTATAAAATTAAATTATTTGTTTTAAACTTTTATATTACATAAATATAATAAATTATAAGGAGTTAAAATTTTCTCATATGATATGATGAGGTCAAAATTCAAGGTCTTCCATTACATGTTCCACTATCTTGCCAAAGGCCGCGTTCGATAATTTAAAGCGACACTGCAAAAGTAAAAGTAAACTTTGTTTTCTTTTTTTCTTTTTTTCGATGAAAACCTTTATTTTCTTTGGAAAAGAAAAAAAGTTGGGAGGGAAGGAAAGATAAAAAGAGAAGATTTTATCACATCTCCGTTTCAATGGGACGAAAGTAGGAAGAAAGAAAAATGAACAAATACTAAAATGACTAAAATAGCCTTAGCCTATGTCAAAATATATACTACGTTTAAAACTGACTTAAATATCATAATAAAATCATATTAATATTAACATTATCAAATAATTTAAAATTAAATTATTCAGTAAAAATAGGTCATCATGTTATTATATTTTAAAATCAAATAATTTAATAAAACTGTTATTTTTAAGGTAAGAAATAAAAATTTATTAATTTCTTAAAATTATATAAAATAAAATAACTAATAAATAAATTATACCTGAATGGGAAGCCACTCAATCATATACAAACTGTCAAAAGACAAGGTTCATTCTTATTAATTACAAAATGAGTTTCTTGAAATGTTGAGGGAAAAAGGAACGCCTATAATGCTAATAAAGATTCGTCCACTTGGTAAAGAATTGGCTCATAGCCCACAAGGTCGTAAGTTTAAATCATGTTGCCGATGTAAGGACCTTGTTAGTGGGCGATCTGTAAATTCCTCTATAAACGCTCTTTCAGCCTAGAGGCATGTCCTGACCCTGGTGAGCCCCTAAGACCCAACCCACCTAAACTTTTTTGTATATATATATATATATATAAAAAAAAAGAACGCCTGTAATGGTATTATGGTTTTGAAATTTGCGTTATTGCACTTTTTAAATATTAATGACGTAGTTGACATATGTTGGGATTGTTAATTTGATTATATTCATAATACTAGTTAGTTATTTATAGAAAATATGTGAGGGTTTTCCTACCCCTTTAACTATGTGAGCATTTGAGAATTTTAGTTTGGGATCATTATAACATTTTATTTTCATTTAGGGACTAAAAGATTCTAAAACATCATTTTAGAACTAGAGGACTAAAGTGAAACTAAATTTATATGCAAAATCTCAATAATACCCCTAACTTCATAGAGAAACTTCAAGAAAAAAATAAAAAAGAAGCTCTCAAATTGAGGCTATAACAAGACAATAAAAGAGTAATATCTAATGAATATAATATATATATCATTAAACGTATTTTTTTTCATTTTCTTCCATAATATCTCATTATTTTTTTATGATTCTTCCTGTTGTTATAATTTCTCTCTATAATTTATGTAATGTTATATGTGTGTTAGCTTAAAAAAATACTTTAATAATGTTATATGTGTGTTAGCATAGAAAAATACTTTAATACACTACTACAAAAGAAGCAAAAGTGACGCACATATTCTGACACCTCTTAAAAAAATGCCACAACTTTAATATAAATATTTTTTTGTATGACATTATTAAAAAAAAAAAGTTATTATAGTGCTTGTTTAAAAAAACGCCACAAGAAATCAATATATGTCATTAAAAAAATTTTAAAAAAATATATTTCACGTATTTTAAGTAAAAAAAAACTCCTATTGAGGCGCTCATTTAAATGAGCACCCCAATAGGGATTTTTAAATGGTTGGGGCCAGCTGGTCCCACCACTCTTCCTTCACGTGAAGGAAGAGTGGTTGGCACCAGCTGACCCCAACCATTAATTTAAAAGCCCCTATTGGGGCGCTCAATTGAATGAGCACCCCAATAGGGTCTTTTAAATTAAATGAGCCCCCAATGAGCACACCAATAGGTTTATCTATTAAATGAGCACCATAATAGGGAGTATTTTTTAAAAAAAAATAATGATATATATTATTTCCTGTGGCGTTTTTTTAAATAAGCATCACAATAAACAGAAATTTTATTTCCCTCTCTTATTTTTATTCTCCCCCTTATTTTTTTAACTCTTTTATTTTAACTTCGTCTCTTCTTTTTTTCTTAGTATCTTCTTCGTTTTTGTTTCCTCTTTTTTTATATCTCTCAGTTCCATGGTTCCACCTCCATTAGAGTTTGAGGTTCACTATTGTTTGTTCTTCATATTGATCTCCACTAAAAAGGTATGTCGAACAGCTCCGACTTTGTTTCTTTTTTTGGTTCTTTTTTTATTTTTTTTCCACCTATTCTCTTGTTCTCTTATATGATCTGTTATCTTATATGTTTTTTCTTATGATTTTCTTCTTGTTCTCTTGTTCCACATAATTTTTTTAACTGATTTTTAATATTTTTTCATGTTTTATGGTTAGATTGGAATTTAACTCTCTACTAAATTCAAATAATCAGTAGCTATGCCTAGCATTCATCATATGAATAACCCTCATGCTGTATTGAAGGATTTACTGTAGGCTAATTGTACTCACTTTGATGATTATGGATAGTTCTTCGTAGGGTTTTCCCATATAATATAAAAAAAACAGAAGGAAAAATTATTATTATTTTTAAAAAAATGACTTAAGGTTTTAAAGTCTTTTTTCTTTTTTTAAAAAATAGAACTCTTGTGACGTTTTTTTGCTTTAAAAAGCGCCACAAGAGCTTATAGTGGCGCCAACAATTGTGACGTTTTTTAAGCGTCACAAAATTGCAAAATTGAGCACCACAAGATGATTTTTTTTAGTAGTGTATCCATAACTTTTTACTACTACAAAAAATAACTCATATGGTGCTTTTTTTAAATTAATATGTGGCGTTTTTTGTTGGGGTCACTATAGGTTCCTGTGCTGCTTTTCACAGGAGTTCTAATTTTTTTTTTTTACAAAAAAGCTCTAGGTGAGGCACCACAAGAAGTGGAAAATACTTTAGGTGGCGCTTTCTTATAGTCATTTTTTAAAAAAATGTTTTTTTTTAAATTTTTCCTTTATATTCTATATTATTTTTTCCATATCAATTTAGATGTAAAATTTCATAACTGTATTTAAAAGGTAAAAATAAATATGCAAACATGAGAGTTGAACAATCAAGAGGGAGTTGAATTCCAACTTGACCATAAAACATGAAAAAAAAAATTAGAAATCAATTAAGAAAAATATATGATATGGAAGTAATAAGAAGAAAAATGAGAACAAATCGTCCAAGAGAACATATCATATAAGAGAATAGGTAGAAAAAAAAAAGAGAACAAAAAAGAAAGAAACAAAGGCGAGGCTGTTCGACATACTTTTTTAGTGGAAATCAATAGAAAGAATAAGCAATAATCGATCTCAAACTTTAATGGAGGCGGAACTAAAAGAAATAAAGAAAGAAGGAAGAGAAACAAAGAAGAAACAAAGAGAAATAAAGAAGGAGGGAAGAAAAATGAAGAAAAAACTAAGAGAAAAGAAGAGACAAAGTTAAACTAAGAGAGAGTAAAACAAACAAACGGAAGAATAAAAATAAGAGAGGGATACTCATTTAAACTATATTATCATTTTTTGTGACATTTTTTTAAAAAAGGGCCACCAAACAAGGGGCCCGAAGGGGGTCACTATAGCATCCCACTCTTTTGACGTGTGGACCACTCTTGTCTGAAGTGGTTGGGGCTAGTGCTCCCTCCTCTTAGGGGCGCTTGTTTGAGCAAACGGCTCCAAGAGAGGGGTGCTAGCAAGTATAGTGTCATAATTTTTTTAATTAAATTATATATATACATATTAATTTTGAAACAAGTGTTACATTATATGTTTTTCTTTACTGTTATGTCCAAACAAAAATTATGTTAAAGCTATAGCACTTTTTTTTTAAGAAACATCACAATATGTGCCTCACTTTCGCCAATTTCTGTATTTACATCTCAAAGCTTTAGATATCCTTTTTATCAATTGTGGCAACTGATCCTTTAAATAAACTGGTTGAAATGGTGGTAAGGTTTGAAGTTTGAATCTCGTAATGGGCACTACAATTTTATCTAAAAAGATGAGAAAAAGAAGGGTGAAAACTTAAAAAAAAAAGAAAGAGCAGCCAAAAAAAAATGAAATTAAATGGCGAGAAGGGGAGGGGCTCCCCTCCTTATCCTTCTCATCCTTGGCCCTCAATTTAGGGGAACTCTAAAATATTTTTTTGTATGGTTATTTTATGACTAGATTCTACATAAAATGAGTGACATTTTGATATATTATGGGCGAAAAACATATTTGCTTTCAATTTTTTATGATTTTTTAAAGTTAAAACTCTAAATTAAAAAAAAAATAATCATATATTTTTTTTACATGCAAATCTTTAAAAAATCATAAAAAAAATTGAAAACAGATCCGTTTTTCGCCCATAATATATTAAAATGTCACTCATTTTATATAGAATCTAGTCATAAAAGAACCACAAAAAAATATTTTAAAGCTCCCCCCAATTAGGAGCAAAGGAGGCGCAAGGGAGGGAAGCTCCCTCCTAACGAT
>JBAGKO010019674.1:0-11177 GCA_037177275.1 Acacia concinna | reverse complement strand
CTAGCCATCTAGTTTCCTGAAGACACAATATGTTAATCTGCCGCTTTCTCATTACATCTACCACCTCCCAAGATTTTTCATTTAAAGTCCCAATATTCCAAGTACCTAATTTGATCTTGCTCTCATGAACTAACTTTAACCGCCTCTGTTCAGATGAGCGCGGTAGCCCTTGCTCATTTAACACTACATCCGGACGACTAAAACTTCAAAAATTTATATATTTTAGTATATAGAGCCAATTGTTTGCACCGCAAGTGTAAGAGTCACACTAAGTAATAAGATAGTGAGTAAAGTATTGTTCCTACTAGGATTTGGTTCCAAAACTCGATTATTACACTTTCAACTAATTTGAGTGATTTAAATATCAAGGGTGAAGAGTAAACATAAAATAAACCTAAACTAAACTAATAAGTAATATAAACAAGTGACTCTTTAACTTCAAGGATAAAATGGGATTTAAGATTATTTCTCCCCTATATACGTCATAAAAATTGATTAACTTCCTCTCTATTGGTAGTACAAATGAGTGTATGTGTTAGTCTAGGGTTCAAAAGCACTTGACAAAGCTTTCTTAAGTCAAAATCAAGTTTTCATCATTACTAAAATGCACACTCTTGATACAATTAGTGAAAATTTACATTAAGCAACAACCCTAACGTGATAATGCAATGTTAGTAAATATATCTCTATTTTACTAACAAACCATCTATTTATTAAGTAAACTTCAAGTTAAGCATAATTTTAATTAAGTTCTACACATAAGTTAGCTTTCTCAAGACAAACCCAAGTGAACAAATCACTCTAAATGAAGGCTAAGCACTTAGAAGCTTTAAGAAAAGAATAAAATCAACACATAAATATCATTAACTACCAAAAGAGAGAAGTATTCAAGAGTTAATCTATACAAAGGGTCAAAATAAACTTAGAATCAAAGTTCTAGCTACATATGCTCATAAACCCATGAGAAAATGGGGATAAATTAGAAAAATAGAGCACCAACAGAAAATGACAGCAAATAAGAGAAGATGGAGAGGAAGAACCAAAAAAGGAAGCTTGAATCTATTTAAATATTCAATCTCTACTTGATTCTCCATCAAAATCTTCAAGCCTTAGCACAGAGAAGCTCCTAAGTTGCCCCCAAAATACCCTAGAAGTGAAAAAGAGCCTCTCTTGTCAAGTTGTAAGGTATTTATATCTCTCAGTTATGTTCTTGTGTTCAAATTCGCAGCTTATTAACATAGTTTTAGTTGCGGCAAAAAACTTTCTATTCAATTTCCAGCTACGGCCAAGATTTTTACCTGTCTTTTTGGCCGTGGCCAAAAAGCTTCTGTCTGGTGCAGTCTAGAACTACTTTGCTTTTTTTTTCCTCTCTTATCTTTTCTTGCATTACCACTTCTTATAGTTGGATTTGTGCTTTAGAAGGGCTTCACATGTGGCTCAAATGATAACCTATCAACACAAAAGAGTCTATAAAAGCTACAAGTTATGAAATATAGCAAAATATCAACAATTCTAACCCTTTATCCCAAATCGCAACTAGATATGTATCCTCAAATATGTATGAATTTGTTAAAAAGTATGAGAAATTAAAGGTAAATGTACCAAAATGACATGAATTTCTTGAGGTTAACACCAATTAATTTGGTTGACCTATCAATTTAAAGTTTGGAATGTCTAATTTCATCCTGTGAAATATCATGATTTTTGGACATCATTTGACCATCCAAAATTTTACAACAACATGACTGCTTCCACAGTACTTTTCTAGAAATTACACAAAATTCAATATTTATAGAAATAATTATTTACTAGATTTCCATACAAAGATTTTGGGGTATTACATTATGAATTAACCATATACAAAAAAATTACAATAATGATCTGAAAAAAAATTAATGGATACAAATCCAATAATAACAGCAGCAAATATAATAATTAATTAGAGGCATACATAATCTTAATTGCTACATTATATGGTTGTTAATTATGAGACATGATTTTCTGTATATAATAATTACACAAAAATTAAAAAGCTACAACTTCCTCGTATATAGAAGCTCCAGTATAGTCACCCTTTCTTGTTTTTCACCGACAACTTAATTTTAAAAATATATATTGTATATTTGCGAATTCATTACATTTTTTAAATATCTCATAGTGAAATAGGTTAATACATATATATACATATATATTTATATATTGAGTTTCCATCGTTCTCAATTTTGAGCAAAGTTATAAGTTTAATATATTGGCTCCCCAATGTTGTCACAAGTTTAAGAAAATTCCTTACAATGACTAGAATTTGTACTGTTGACTCGTAAGAGTTTACTTTTATCGATAAATCTAACAACTGACCACTAAGTGCTCGGATTGACTGGTTGTGGGTTGTTCTAACTTAACCAATGGTCTCATATTTAAACCCTAGATATACAGCTGCGATAATTACTTAATGATAGTAAAGTTGTGTGTGAACTCATGAATTTAACCAATTTTACAATTAGTGCAAGTTTATGAGTGAGTTGACGCTGTTTTATAAGTTTTTTTTTGGATTAGGCTGTTTTATAAGTTAAAAACGTAAAAATAATAAGCTATGAAAGTCAACTTCTGAGTTTGAGAATAATAACTCAGTAAATGATTCAGATATGAATGTGATAACTACTTAGTGGAACAAATTATAAGAGGAATTACATATTATGGAATATATTTTGCAGTATTCGAGATTTTTTTTCCGAAAATGAATTAACGAGTATATATGCACTACTAGTACTGTAGTAGGCAAATTTATAGAGCTTATCCCTATCGGTATTATTTTAATTTTTTAAGCAAGAAACCTAGCTAGAGAGCGGCAATTTATCACCGATTTGTTGTTCCTCTGTATTAGAAAACCTTTCAGTCCTTTTCTGCTGCAACTATATATATGGTCTGAGTTTTATGCTTCTGTATACTCCATTAATTACTCAATGCCTACAATAATTAATACATATCTAAATTATATCATCAAACATATAGAATTTCACATTAATTACACTTCTTCTGCCATTGCAGTATCTACCATTTTTGGACTATTCGTTAGTCATGAGAAAGATATGCTCATCGTCGGTTCTTCCCAGATGGTGCTGCCTTAAAAATTCAAGCATATATGTGTGTATTTAATTTAATTTGTAGTAATACTATATATGACATGGATTAAAACGACTTTGCAGTAATCCTAGTGTTTTTGAATGAGAATCCGAAACGCTTTCCTCAGAAAAAACATTGACCACACACACACATATATATATTAGGGTGTCATCTGGTAACAGAAATGGAATATCCCAAAAAATCTCTCAATATATATATCAATATAAAATCAACTTCTGTCTGTATATAAATATTTATTTGCGTGTAGCTAATATAGACTAATTAAAGACGAGGCTCTATGTATAACTAATAATTAATGTGCATTTCAAGAATGCACAAAACCCATATTACATCCCGTTTTAAATATATGACATAATTTATAGTATAGATTGCACCACAAACTATGTCCTATATTTAAAATGAGAGGAGTATGTTTTTGGCCTATTGACTTAATCATGACATTGATATTTATTCATTGTCGGTTTTTCCCCAATGGGTACTTGCTGTGCCTAACTGATAGGGAAGCATAGGTATATGTACGACAAGTAATCATGCTTCTTTTTGAAAGTGACACAAAACACCTTATCCAGATAAAGACATACTTTGACGACCACACACATTATAAATCACACTCTAAAATGGAAGTTTATTTCAAAGCATGCAAATATATATATATATATATATATGATTATAGCTAGGAGCAACATATATATATACATATACATATGTATGTCTATGTACACACACATATGTATATGTATATATGGTACTGATGAAGAAGAGACTAGCATTATAGATATCAGCTGGAAAAGATCTCACCAATAATACAATTAGAACATTAGGGTTACGATTTTTTTTTTTGGATCTGACATTAGGGTTACAGTTGACAATTTTGCATCTTTCATCAATCACTTGCAAGCTTCCAACTTTGTCTTTTATTCACTGAAATGGCGTTCCAATACACAAGGCTCCCATTACATGGGGTTTAAAGAGAGTTAGATGTACACAGCCTTTCTGCCACAAGTAGAGAGACATTTTTTAGAACTTGAACCTTTGGCCTCTGCATTACATAGCAACAGCCTTTATTGTTGCTTCAAAGCTCACCCTTTTGTCTTGATATTCACTGTTGTTGAGAAACATTGAGTCATGCAAGTCGAAACAAAACTTATCTCATATACTTATTTCATACACTATAAATTATATTGAAAAAATAACTTTTACTGCCAATTCAAACAAGCACAAAGATATTGAGCTTTGTGGGTATTTGTTTAATATAGACAAAACAGCTATTTTTGGCAAGCAATTTTTATGTAAATGTCTGAATTTCATGATTTTTACTCTGTGGAACAGAATTTGCACAATATGCTTTAAAGCTTCGTAACGGTTCTGAAACTGTGTAAAAAGCAAAACAAAACAAAATCATATCACAAAAGTATATCGCCGGGAAGATCCTGAAATTAAACGAGGAGATTTGTTCATTATATATCATGATGTCAAGCAAGTCCTTTTCTTTTGTTTTCTTTTTCAATTTCTTTTATATTTTATTGGCTTGTTGTTAACTCCTAGAAATTAATAATATTTCAGCATATTTTCTTCCCTCTTTAACTATTTTGAAACCAAATTTTGCATAGAAAAGAGTTTATAGAAGAAAATGGGCATATAAAAAAATATCAAGCTAAAGTTAAAGGGATTCTTGTGCAAAAACATGTGTTGGATAAATTGTTTCAAAAAGAAATTGAGAACCCAAATAATCTCACCTTTTTCTAGGGCTGGTAAAGGCAAGTTGGAAAGCTTTTCATGGATCAAGGAACAAAGATTCAAGCTCTTGAAGTTGGAATGAAAGTTGATGTGTTGCTGGTTTTGGCCCACATTGAATGTTCTGAAGCTCATGAATATATGCACTTTCTATGCAATATGCATTAACGAACAACATAGTGTGCTAAAGCTAATAACAGAATGTACAATTTTGCGTTTTACTTTAAAAAAATTGCTTTTGTGAGGTATATGTTGGAGGGTTAGGCCAAAATATTCCATTCTTGACTTCCAAAGGGTTTCTTTGAGCTTTGTGTGCTAGGGTTTTGGCCTCTTGAAAATTTTGAAGCTTGGGGTTGGAGTTTTGAAGAAATTTGAATCCTCATTCCTTAGTTTTTCTCATTCTTCTTCACTTTCTTTGTTTATTCTCTATATGACTGTAATTATTTGTTACAGTTGATACTTTATGATTACGGGCAACTAAACCTGTTGCTCTAAAATTGGTTTGAACATTTGTATGGATTAAAACCTAATTATTCCTCTCTTTTGGTAGTTAATGATATATATATGCATGCATGCATGTATATATATGTATTGATTTTATCCCTTGCTTAATGCTTTTAATTGTTTGGTCACCATTTAGATTGACTTGAGAGAGCTAATCTATGTGTATAATTTGGTTAAAATCATGCTTGACTTGAAGGTTGCATAGTAAATGGATGTTTATTGGTAAAATATAGATACATTAACTAACCTTGCATTATCACATTAATGTTGATTTTCATTAATTATAGCAATAGATTGTGCATTTCAATAAAAAGAAAATTTGTTTTTGACTAAAGAGAGCTAAATTAAATGCTTTTAAACCTTATACTAACAAATATATTCATTGAGATACTATTTGAAAGGAAATTAATATAGTTTTATGAAGTGCAAAGGGGAGAAATAATCCTATTCTTCATTTAATGCTTGAAGTTATAATCAACTCTTACTTTACTTATTTTAATTAAATTGTTTAGAACAAATTTTTCTTTTCTCAAAGTGAAACAATTTCAAAATAATTTTGCTCAAACTAATGAAGAGCACAATTATATTAATTAACCATCTTTTACCATAATCTTTGTAGAAATGATTATTTTTTATACTAATTGTGACCCGTATACTTATAGTAGAAAAACGGTATACACTTGTCCATGGCTACAAAGGTGCAACAAGGGTTCTTCAAGTACAAGATATATCCTCTTTAATTTCAAAGCCCTGACTATATTGTCCAAACAAAGCAGTTTCTGTAAATTTTCTTAAATATTGATCATAAAACGAAGGGTTATAATTCTTCTCATGCTACCTAGTTTCATTGAGTTGGATTTGAACCCTTTCGTCTTCATATATAAGTACCCTAAGTCAACAATCTCTCAACCATCACCATCATATTTGTCTTGTTGTCTTGGTTGAGAACTTTTGTAATATAAGCGGAAAAAGGCGTGTGTAAATATCAATACATTATTCATTAATTCCCATGTAGACAGTTTGACCAATTTATATATGTGTGTGT
This sequence comes from Acacia concinna, assembly GCA_037177275.1. NCBI lineage: Eukaryota > Viridiplantae > Streptophyta > Magnoliopsida > Fabales > Fabaceae > Acacia > Acacia concinna. The sequence continues at coordinate 4,753 of JBAGKO010019674.1, read as the reverse complement.
ATATATATTACGGGAGAATTCTAGAAAAATACCTCCCCAAATTCAAAAACCCCAAAAGGGATGATAACATTTCAAAAAGATATTAAGGTACTATGAACCAAATTGGGTTTTTTTCAAATTCGTTGACATGAACTGACCAGCACGAAGTAGCAAAAACCATTACTTGTGAAAACCATTACTCAAATAGCGAAGATCCAACATTGTTCACGTCACGGGTAGATTTCCCTCTCTCCTCTGTCAGATGAACAGTGCCGACAGAGGGGGAGAGAGAAATTGATCAGCACGAACTAGTGAAAACCATTATTTTTCTTGCGAAAACTATTACTCAAATAATGAAAATCCACTATTGTTCATGTTAGCGAATCTTCAGGGAGAGAGAAAGTGATCAATACAGACCAACACAGACTAGCGAAATCCATTACTTTTCTTGCGAAAACTATTACTCATCTTGTGAAAATTACTACTGTTCAAGTTAGCAAATTTGAAAAACTCAATTTGGTCCATAGTATCTTAGTGTCTTTTTGAAATGTTAACATCCCTTTTGGGATTTTTGAATTTGGGGAGGTATTTTTCTGGAATTGTCCCATATATTATCTTTACCCTTCTAAAGTTAACTTAAATATATGGAATATACACAAAAATTGTCACACCTTACTTTCTAACCCTTTACCATACTCTATTATGGCCTTTAGAACCATTAGTTATGATTTTAAATTGGGAAAATAAGAAATAAAATTTTTATTTTTGCGGGTTACTATTCATCCTGGCCTTATTTTTTACTAACTTTAAAAAATAATAACTAATTCTAGAAAACTCGGAATGAGGTGGTTTCAGGTTCATTAGAAAGCTCTTTCATCCCTCTTTAAGGGAAAAATAATCTCAGTCCATAATTACATAGAAATCAGCATGTGCAGACCATAAAATATGCACTATTCATATGGTCAAAAAGCACTATTCATTTAGTCATTTTTTCAATTTCTTTGATTTTTGGCTTAATTTTGGTAAGGCTTAACTTTCTTTGCAAAAGTCCAAATGATATGGTCTACCACTCCATCTGTAGTTAAAAATACCCTCTATTAGCATACAAAAGCTTGTGGTAAGATTCAATCAGTTTTCCAATTTTTTTGATTTTTGGCTTAACTTTGGGAAGGCTTAATTTTTTTTGCAAAAGTCCAAATGATATGATCTACCATGCTATCTACAGCTAAAAAATACCCACTATTAACATGCAAAAGCTCATGGTCAGATTCAATTATTTGCTCAAACTGTGGCCAACCCAATTTTAAATTAGAAATAACAAAAACCAAGTTCAAGAAAACCATAATCGCAATGCCACACCAATTTCCCTTTCCTCTCAAGGTTCATGCAACTCGGATAGCATAATGGTTATATAACAACATATCCTCATATTTATATCATGATACAGTAGCATACAATCCTAGTCCAAAAATTCCAGTATCACAACATATACATATATACAATCAACCAGAAGCAATACATGAGACAAATTAAACATGCTTATATCCTTTCCTTGCCGTTGCCTCCATCTGAACATTCACCTGCATTGTTGGAGAGGGTAAGGTTTCTTGGGAAACCTCAGTAGCATATTGAATCCACAACCAGTAACAGTATAATGCAATACCAGTTATGTTTTACTACTCTTCTAGTGCCCTCTCTCTCTAGCATTTACCATGTATAGAGAGCATGCATGAGACTCAACCTTAATCACATAACCAAGCATATATACAGGGAGTCATACATCTCATAACATCACATACATCCTAGCTCAACCATAACACAATAATCAAGCACATACATACAGCAGACAAGCAAAACAATATAAGTTAAGGTTAGAGATTCTAGCTACCAATTACTCTGAAATGATACAGATGTCTTTTCCATGCTTCTGGAACTATTGGATCACTTCTCTTGAATGTCCATATATATAACACAATGCACAAACATTAATGTATTCTATAGTATCTAAATCAATGACTCTCTCTTACGAGTAAGATCCTGGTTTCATAGTTCAACAATCAATTTCAGAGGTTCATTTTACACAATTTTAACCCCTGAACCCCTTTATGGAATCTATTTAATCAAAGTCACACTCCTTCCCCACAAACTCCCTTTGGCCGAACACCCTTCCTCTTAAGGGGTTCTTGGTGATTTCATTGGTTCATAAGTGTTCTTTCAACCTTTTCTCAAGTGAAAGATTGTCCTGAACACAATAGAACCATCAAACCCGTGAAAAGCAAATCATAGCACCACCCTAGGAGTCTTCGCCGAAGCATACATACCATGCACAAGGTAAGAATTCAACTCAAATCAAGCCCACACACCAATTTCTAGCCTTTTCCAATCTCCTAGAACATTAAACAACATAAATTCCTTCCTCTCCTAGTGAAACATCCTAATTTTTATATTAAGATTTAATTACAACTAAAAAAAATTATGATAAATATAATTATCTTGCAATTACTAGATAAAATGTTTTACTTAAAGCGTGATTGGTAATAGTAAATAAATCAGTGAAATGAAAATATAGAAATAATGATATATTATTATGTTTATTGTTTAAAAAAAAAATATCAATAGTGTGATTATGTGAAGTAGTAGATATATATATATATATTAATGCATGCAGGTGTGTGACCATGAAAATATTAAAAAAAAAAAGGGTATGTGTGTGCTTGCCGTGTACATGAGAGAGAGAGAGAGATAGAGAAAAAAATGATAATAGCTAAAGGGGCATGTGGGGGGTGGGGATTATATCCCCATTACTCTACTTCCCTTTACTGTAGCGGCTATAGTGAAGTGACATTTTGAAGAAGCCGAAGGTCGAACAGCGCCGAAAGCATTTTTCAAGTTAGGGTTATAATTTTGTAGATCATTTTAATGCTTAAACACACTTCTAATTACAAAACTCTCACAAAAAAAACTTTTCTAAATAATTTTTTCTTTAATTTGATAGTAATTTTCTGTATATTGGAGAATATTTTGAGATTAGGCTTTTAGACAAGTTTTTAGTTTTGTGAATAGATGTCCATAGGACTGTAGAGGAAGGTTAATGACTAATTTTAATCAGTTTAGTTTTGTGATTTGATTTTTGTGAGATTTTATAATTATTTTTTTATAAAATCAATACATAAATAATCTTATAAATAATATTTTTATCAACAAAATTTGGGTAAAATGATTTATTTAGCTTGATGGAGATATTGTTGAAATTCTAAATGATTTAGATCGTTTAATTAAGTGAAGATTTATAATTTAGTGATTTTTATATGTGGAATCTTATTTATTAAATTGAGGATTTTGTTCAATGGATAATTATTAATGTTCTAAATGAGTTGTTTGAGTTAAGAAAAATATGTGAACTCATGTTAAAACAAATAATTGGATATTGTGTGAAATTGAAATTTTTGGTAATTTATTTTAAATTCTAAACTTATGAAATTAGGTTAATTAAGTTAATTTTATTTAAATAATAACTCAAAGAGTTGTTAATGTATATGAATTGTTCGTCTTAGATTGATTTATAACTTGTGGTTGAGCTTGGAGCTTGGATTATTGTGGTAAATTTTGCTTTGGCGAGAGGTAACCTCTTTCCTCTTGTTATGTATGCTTGTGACATGCTTGTGAGTGGTTTTAAATATATATAATATAAATTTTCAATTGATTTGTGATATGTGCTATGAATTTATTTTATTATTGAAATTGTCTTATGGGACTTATTTGATTGAGTATTGGATAGTAATATAATATTATATGAATTTAGTATTGATTTATAATATTGGAATATCTCTTGGTAGTTTAGGAATTGATAATAGAATGTGATGATTTATGATGATTATATTTGTTGAGTATAATTATATCTCTTGAGTATTGTTATAAGAAGGGATGACGGACATAGAGTTCATGTGAGGTTATTTTAGAGGAAATAAGGGGGTGAAATATTATACAAAAAGAGAAAATAAGGTGATGGGCTTCCAAATGTACATCGGTTAGCCCTTTGGCCCAATTGTGTTGTTGTAGGGCCTTGACACCCCACTAATGAATTAGAGGGGAAACCATGGTCTGGTCTTGTGCTCTATGGATTTTGGCTGGTCCATATCACTTGATCGATGAGCTTATTGAGTTGAATTACTAGTCACATGGGTGAGTACTAGCACATGGGTTCAGTTAGAGGAAATAAGGTAGGAGGAAATAAAGGAGGTCAGAAAGTAAATTGTTATGTATTGATATTTATGCACCCATGTGAATAATATGAAATTGAAATTATGATATTGTCAGTAATCTTGTGATATTTTGATAACGCTGTGTATTTATGACTGTTCCCACTTGACACCTTATGAGCACTTGTATGCTTGATGAGATGGACTGTTGGTTACTGAGACAATTGTGGAAAGACAGTGTTCGTGTTAGCGAACCAACCTTCCTGACCTGTATGACATACATATTTCTATATACCTTGTGAGTGTCTATTCACAACATACATAATGTTCATGGCCTTGTGCTGATTTTTGTACCCCCATAATCTTTATTAACTCAATGAAATCAAGTTATGAGCTCAATAAGGGGATATACTAACATCTTGTTAGTAAAGGGTCATTGAACGCTTGTTTTCCTTCTTTGGAAGCATATATCTTCCAGAGATACTTCAAATGTATGTTTTTCCTTGTTGTAATACTTAGGATTCACATCATTAGATGTTACTTGAATCCTAATATCTATCATTCATTCCCAATTG
>JBAGKO010019655.1:0-11178 GCA_037177275.1 Acacia concinna | reverse complement strand
AAAGTCTTGAATCAAAATAATAATTGAAAAGAAATTCTCTTATGGCCTTGAATTATAACTCTTAGGCTCTAATCTTCCTCCATGCTCCTCCCAAATTGCCTCCCTAAGAAAATCACGCTGCCATGGAATTATTCTTCTCTCCACGCATTATGCAAGCCGCTGCCATGGCCATGGGATGAACATATGTGATATTGATGGATGAAGATGACGTACTGTACTGGAAAGTGAAATAATGGAATTGATGAATGATGGTTGTGGGGCTGTGGGTCAATGGCGGTGAATGGATGTATGAAAAGCAAGAGAACCCCTTTTATAAATAGTAGGTCACAGCTAGGTCATTTAATTAGGAAGGAGGAGAGATCTGTAGATATCAATCTGGATCTATCAATCAAAATTCAAGTTGCCCAGTAAAATTTATCCATTAGATCTTCATCAAAATTCTCAAATTAATTTTGCACCATTGGATTTAATCTTTTTATTATCTGCAAGAATTAAATAAGATCGTGATATATCATATAATTGGAAATATTAATCTATCATAAAATAAGAAAATAAAATTTTATCAATTTAAGATCAAAAATATCTAATTAATTCAGATTTATATTTATCTCTTAGAATTAGATAGTTATCCACATATTCCCTAATATATCCAAATTAGCCTAAAATAGTTCCCAAAAAGAGGGTTAGGTATTATGAATACCCCCAATAGCCACTCCCTCATCTTATCTTTCTTTCAATCAGAAGCAGCGACGCTCTTGGTCCCTTCTATGCGCTGTGAGGGTGCGTGAGAGTGGAAAGAGAGAGGGAGAGGGCCAGAGGGAGAGTAAGGGTTGAAGATTTCTTGGGGCACAAAGGTAAGTGATTTAGCTTCATTCTCTCATTCTTGTTCTCCTAGTTTCATGGATAATTTGATGGTGATACATCTAGTGTTTATTGGATTTTGAGTTTTTGAGTGCTTCAACTTATTCTTTAGCTTTTAATGGCACCAAAGACATTAGAATAAGAATGTTTGTGGTTTAGTTTTGACTAAATGGTTAATTTGAGGAACTTAAAGTTAGGGTTTGGTTGGAAGATTTAGATTTATGACAATGGGTCTTTAAATTGAGGATTAAATGAATTGGATTTGAGGTTTATAAGGAAGTGTGAATATTGAGAATTTTGAATGAAACTTTACATGTAGGAAATTTAGTGTTTAAAATAAACTGGGGAGATTCTTATGTTTTTGGTGATTCTAATAAGTGAAAAAAAGAGAGGCATATATGAAGGGAAAAAAACACATTTATTAAAAATTTGGCACCTTAAGTTTATAAAATTATATCCCTTCATGCATATGATTTATTCAATTGTTCTAATAACTCTTTGAGTTATTAATGTGTAATAATTAAATTGTTGTAGATTGATTATGGCTTATGTTTGAGCTCTTAGAAATAGGAGCTTTATGGTATTACTAAACTTTGGTAAGAGATAACCACTTTCCTCTTATTGTGATGGTTGTGACATGCTTGTAAGTGATTTTAAATATATAGAACTATAATTGGCAATTGGTTGTGATATAGACTATGAAGTTATTTTATTATTGAAATTGTCTAGTGGGACTTATTTTTATTGAGGAATGGAGAGTAATATGATATTAAGGGGTGAATTCGTATACAAAAAGAAGAAATAAGGTGGTGGGCTTTTAGATGTACATTGGCTACCCTTTTTCCCAATTGTGTTTAATAGGGCGTTCATACCCCATTAATGTATTAGAAGGGGAACTCATGGTCTAATCTTGTGCCCTATGGATTTTGGCCAAGTCATATCACTTGATCATTGAGCTTTTTTAGTTAAACTACTAGTTACATGGGTGAGTACTAGCCTATTAGTTTAGTTAAAGAAAATAAGATGGGAGGAAACGAAGGAGGTCAAAGAGTAAATTGTTGTGTATTAATATTTGTGTCCCCATGTGATAAATATGAGAATGAGATTATGATATTGCAAGTTTATATACCTGTAACCATATGACAACTTAGTTAATGCTATGTATTTATAACTATTCTCACTTAACACCTCACAAGCACTTACTCGTATACCCCAATGAGATAGATTGTTGGTTGCTGAGGCTTTTGTCTCACCCTGTTGATTTAATATTTTTTGAGGTGATAGTTACCACATGGCCCATGAGAGGAGACTTTAGCAGTTTAAGCTATTACACCTAAGAGTAGTGCTTTCATTCTTTTGGTTATGCAATATATTGTATATTGACACATTAGAGCTCATATTGCATACTCTGGTTTATTTTGGATATTTGATGCATTGATTGTATACCTTTGATTTCTCTATGATTAAAGATCACTTTTGATTATTTTGGATGGCCTAGAGACTTTAGTATTGTGGTTTAAAACTTGTTGATCCACATTTTGATTTAACTTAAATATTTTGTTAGATAAAGAAGTATTATCGAGTTAAAAAGTTGGATTTGAGAGTGAATGTCTATTAAGGGCTTAGAAAAGTCCAAGGTCTAATTATATGCTTGAATTTCTATTAAAGGGTTTTGTTCTTTTAACCATGATAGTTCTTTTAAGAAAAATTAGTATTAAACATTTCTATGGTTAATACATTTAAATTATTTATTGCCCTTTATTAACCATGATTGTGGTTTAATGGTGATTTGATAAAATGCTTGGTTAATCATGATTATATGAAAGGCTTTTTGCACCTTCATCTTCAATGATTCTCCTATTTACCATGTGAGTATGATAGATGACTATTGCTTGTGCATATAGCCGTTAAAGTATTTGGTCTGTCCATTGTTACCATTGATGTGAATGTTAGAAAATTCTTCATTTCACAAGAATTAGCCATTGGAGTAGAGAGAATGTTCACCCATTTAAACATCAGAGCATTTAATGCTTTAGACACAATAATGTTTTTTGCATTATGTGTGTTAATCTTTGATTGATCATCTATAATATGTGTGCATATTAATATAATAAACTGTTAGATGGTCACTCAAGTGATGAAAGATGATCACTCGAGTGCTTATTTGAGTGATCCTCTCTCAGCTAGTTCAAAACATAGTAGAGCACTAGAGATCCACTCTGGTGATGTGAAAGTAATGTCCAAATATGAAGTCACTCAAGTGATCAATTTTCTTTGAAAACATATCACTTGTGACTTCACTAAAGTTATATGAAAGTGAGAAGTGAAAAACATCTCACTCAAGTGTTTACTTGAGTGTCTTCTCTTATCTAGTTTTGAAGAAACACACATCACTTGATAGGATCATCGGAGTGAAGTAAAAGTGATGCTCAATTGTGACATCAATCAAGTGCTCACTCGAGTGATTCAATATGAGCACTTCCTGAGTCACTATGGTGATGTGGAAGTGATGCTAAATTGCGGTATCACTCAAGTGATCCAATTTGATCACTACCTTAGTCACTCTAGTGATGTGCTAGTAATGAGCTTATAAAACATCACTCAAGTGCTTAATCAAGTGCTCTGACTTTTAGTAATATTGTCACTAGCTTTAACATGACTTGAGTGTTCACTTGAGTATCTTAACTTATACAAGCTTTAGAAAACATATCACTACAAATAGTCACATGGTGAGATGAAACTAGTGAAACATTTGACTATTACTCGAGTGATCTCCCTTTTTCAAAATTATTTTCATAAGTCCTGATCACTAGTTAGGAATGGAGTGACTATATGATGATTCAATTGTATCACTCGAGTGATTTACTTGTATCACTTTTCATGACACTTCTAGTGATTACTTAGATTTTGTAGTAAAACCTTTGAACTTTCATCACTTCTTATCTTTATTTAATTTTGGTTATCATCAAAAAATGAGATTTAATACAAATCACCTACCAATATTGTGAGGATTACATATCACTCACCAACAGTGCGCCATATCCATAAAATTTAAACTTACAACTTTATGGTTATGAGCCAATCATATCCATTGAATCAACCTTTGTTGATAAGTAGTGAACAATTTTTTTTATAAGTTCTTTTTTCTTTGAAGATAAACTTTTTTTTTTGCATGTATTAGAGAGTAATGTTAATTTTTTTTCCTTGACTAAAAAATTATAACTTTAGAGAAAAATTATCACACGTTATTAGTTTATCACTTTTATTAAAAGAAATTAAAATTAAACAAGCTTTGGTTTTGCTACTTTTCTTGCTTGCATTGTCAAAAAATTAGAGTGCCATGTTATATACAACTTTTTGAGCCTCTAATTTTGAAGTTTTCGGAAACTGGGCTTCCACCTAGTTTGTCTTGTCCTTAGAAAACGCTACTAACTCTACTACAATCTACATATGTACATTATCAAAAAATAAAATATAGCCCTTAAATAACTATATTATATTTACCTACACTTTATTTTTATTTTTTTTTGCTAACAAAAAATTTTATTTGTTTATAAAATAATTACTTTAAGTTTTTAATTATATGAAAGCTATCTTTAACTTTGAAAACAATATAACTAATAAATATTAAATGTCACAAAATATATTTTTCTTGTATTTCAAAATAGTACATGACATAAACCTTTACACAATCTCACGCAGTCACACATTATATTTTTGACTATATGAATAGATTCCCGATATGTGTGTGTTTGTGTTAACTTATTTTTTTGCCAATTCAGTCTGTTTCAACTTTCAAAACACTAACGATGAATGTATATTTTTTTCAGGATGAAATTAAACAGCTATGTTACACCATAGATACAAATTAAAAAAAAAAAAAAAAACTTTCTTATATGATCAACGAAGTTATTATCGTTCAAAAAAGATCAGACCATTGTTGAGTGGGCTGATGTCTGTTGTACAGATTCATTGTTGTTTGTCTCTTTGTTTTGTCGCAGCACTGGAGAAATCAACATCCATACTGAAACAATAAAATAGAAACATAAATGTAATCGTTCACTGATGAAACAAATTGTTCTTGGAATTTCTATGAGTAAAATTTAAGAGGTTAAAATGAATATTAATATACTCACGTCACTTTCTTTTTTATATAGGTTGCGTGTGTGTGTGTGTGTCACGAAAGTAGTGAAAACAAAAATACTCATTAAATCCGTGAAATTGAAGGATCATTGTTTTGTTCATTTGATGAACGGGCTATCTATTGTCTTCATTTTCATTTTCATTTTCATTTTCATTTTCATTTTTATTTTTATTTTTATTGACAGATATTGTCTTCATATTTGATCTATGATTTCTGCATTGCAATTGTGAGAAAAATAAAAATTCTTTTTTTGCAGGATGAAAAATAAAGATTAATTAATCAGATATTTGACAAAACCCTAAAACTTCTCAAAATTTGGTAAACTGTATTAAAAGCTATTTAAACTTTTTGGGTGAAGGGCAAAACGCCCGAAAGTTCCCATAACACTATTAAAATCTTGGGTGCAAAAAAAGCCTATAAATATTATCAAAAAGCCCAAAACTTCCCCTAATATTATAAATTTGCCAAAAAAAGCCTATAAATCTTGGGTCCATTTTCTCTTTTGTTTTTTCCTATTGGTCCCATTAGTTTCCAGTTGTCCTATCACCTCATCTTTTTCTAAGATATTAAAAATCGGACCAGTCATTGAATTGGTTGAGACACTGGATTAAGGGTCAGTGGGTCAAAGTGGATAACTAACTTGGGACTAAACCGGTAAGAAAGTCAAGATTTTAGGCTTATTAGTATAAAATTCTAAATAAAATGATTTTTTTTAATAAAAAAAGAGGTGAATCGGTTCAGTCACCAGACCAGTCCGATTCAACCCCACGTTGACCGGGCTAGACCCGGTTTACCAAGTAAAACCGGTCCGGTCTAATACTATATAAAAACCATCAAATTGGACTAGACTTTCGATCGGTTCATCGGCTTCCGATCTAAACCAACCAGTCTAGTTCGATTTTCCATTCAATGCTTTTTTTCTACCGAAACCTTCTCTCTCTCTTCATCTTCTCCAAGTCCAAGCTCCAAAGATTCTTCATTTTTCCAAGAAAAACAGTCGTACATTCCCTGTGGATTTCATTTCAGCCTCTTTCTCTCCCTTCAATTTTTTGTTGACCCACCATTGGCATTCACAGTTCTCTTCATGTCGTCATTTGTAACTTGAAAGCTCTTGAGGTGTTTGACAATAGATAGGGCTGGTATCTTTAAATATTTGACCTTTGTATCCCTAACCCTAGCAAATTCATGGACGTTTCTCATTATGTCAAAGACGAGCACCTTCACGTTTCTTCCTTCTTACCTAGAAAAGATGAGATGGGATTGTCGAAGGAGAGACTGTCATTCAATGGTGTTGACAAGAGAAGAGAGAGAAGTTCGGACAGAGAAAGAGGGGCACAACTGGACACTAAAGGGACTCGTAGGAAAATTGGAAGACGAACGTTATGTTTGTTGACGGCTGTGACATTTTGAACTCTTATAATTTTTATAGGAACTTTTGTATCCAAGATTTTAATATGGTACTAAGTGTCTTTTTAACAAATTAATATGAATATTTTTGACCCCTTATGAATGATATAGTAACTATTAGAATAAAATGAAAAATTAATTATCTATCATAATAAAATTAAGCCAGGAATAGTGAATAAGTGTGCAATATATTTGATTTATTAATTCATAAAATATACTTAATTCTTATTATTTCTATATATATGTATTAAGTGATGCAATCCTTATTGTTATGCTAGAAAACGTACTATATGTAGCTAGGCAATATGTGTGCGTGTAGAGAGTAGAGACACACAATTAAAAATCACGTAATAAATGCACATAACACACACAAAGTATAGACTTACAGTAAAAAGAGGCTGCAAACCACTCGTTCATAACTCTGACCCATGTGCTTAGCCACCCAACGTCAATGCTCCATCTGTTTAGTATTTACATAAAATCATGAGTATTTTATGACCTTTTTTATGTTCTTAATCACAATTATATAAATATATAATTATTTGCAATAAATCATAATTACTTAATTAGAAGAATATTTAAATCAAATTCCTTATATCTATTATGTCATGTTTTTCAATCATATATGGTCGTGCGTCCAATTTCTTAAATAACATCATTGAACTAATATCCACAAAAAACAAATAATAGTCATATCTAATATTAGAGAACTTGACAATACATTAATGGATATGTGGAACTTGATCCAATTTTTGTCCATTTAATTAATGAATCGGGATGTTGTGATTAACCCAATCATGATTACAAAATATAATTATATTAAAATATATAAGATATTATATATAACCCTACAAGTAGTAATATATAAATTTAAAAACATTAATCCACAAGTACATAGGAGCACATAGGGCAGAGATGGCTAGTGTTTCTTTTTTTCCTAACTCAAAACGTCATTTTGAGATCAGTAAGAAAAGAAAAGAAAATATAAAATTGAAGCCGGCCAATCCATTCAAAACTCTTGACAGGACTGATAAAGAAATTGGTTCCTCAATTTATAGATTTAACTAGGGTTGGATTTTATTGCGTATAAAAAGGAATGATAAATGATAATTGCTTACTTGGTGGGGGAATTATTGAGATCCCAACTGATGAATAACATAGCAAAGTACATGGCTCCTAAGGAGAAGACCATGTGAAAAAATCCATACTTGTATGGAATGTCATCTTCCTCTTCTACTTCATCTTTTCGAAACTGCAAATCAAATTCAAAACAAATTAAATTAGCACATAATTAAATTCACATCATTTTTTAGAATTTTAACCCGCTCACTAAATTGAATTTATTGTCCAGATATTTATAGGCTTCTCTTTTCTTTTCCCCCACGTTGAGAGAATTTCAACAGGTTTTGTTATATTTTTTGGGGCTATTAGTGTAACATTCCGGAATTTTGGTAGACCAAAAAGGGTATTTTAGCAAAAAATGTGTATTTCGGCCAGACCAAGGGTCGTACTTTGATATTTTTTTTAAGCCTAGATGATGTTTTCCGGGCAAACCAAGGACCTTAGTCTGTAGAGGACTGAGAAATCTCACAACAATTGAAGTGAAATCCGGGGAGGGACCTCTGTGCAAAGAGGAAAAATTCCATAAAGTTTCATGTTAGAATGCGGTCAGATCCGAAGGCCCAGAAAAATCCCAGTAAATATAGAAGGGGGTCTAGAACAGTAAAAAATTATCAGAATGATTTTTAGAGGTCCAACGAAATTTTTATGAATTTTTCAATATTTTAATAATTTTTTACCGGACCAAGTTTTTGACCCAAAATTCAATATATCAGATATTTTGGGACCTCAATGTTCTAGATTGGGATTAGAAAAAATTAATATATTATTTTATAGATTTTCTAAGATAAAAGGGAAGTCAGGGAAAAGTCTAGAGATATCAGCAAAAATTGCTAAAATTGGCTAATCGCCTGTATAAGAGACTTTTCGGTAGGAAATTAATTTCAGGAGTTCCAGTTGTGCAAATGGCCTGAAATTCTTATGGTAACCTCCTGACATTTTTAGAGAATTTTGGTGAATTTTTGGGAATCTTTGGATCACGACATAATTTTCTGAAATTTTCCAAGTTATTATCTGATCAAACGAAATTATCGGTATAATATGAATCTAAGGGGACTCATTTTGGCAGCTGCAGATGGTGCCACCTGCCCCATGAGGTATCCACACCAATCTCAAGAAGAGGTAACGTGTTGAAGATCGAAAAAATTACACCTAAAACCCAAAAATAATTGCAATTTGACCCCTCCCTTCTACCTATAAATAAGAGCTCTCCCTTCCTTCATTTGACACTCAAAAAACCGTGCTCCCCTCCTCTCTTGAAGTGCTTTCTCACCCTCTCTTAAAGAAGTCTCTTTCGGTAGAAATTATGGCGTTCCGGCCCAACCTTCAATCCAAGTAAGTTCTGAATCCCTCCCTCTTGTGAATTCCTTTATTTTCCAATAATTAGTAGAGTAGTTAGTGGAAGGTTCTATCCATTTGGGTAAGCCTAGATAGTGAATCTAAGGGGAGATTCTATCCAACTATCTAGGCCAAAACAAGCATTCCTAAGGAGAAGTACTGCCTAATTGTTCCGGACCAGGATAGTCTTTCCTAGGGGGAAGTGTTGTCCAACTGTCCCGGACTAAAATAGCATTTCCTAGGGGGAGGTGTTGTTTAATGGTCCCAGACTAAGATATCATTTCTTAGGGGGAGATGTTGTCTGACGGTCCCAAACAGAAGTAGGAATTTCTAGGAGGAGGTGTTGCCCAACAGTCGGGAGGTCTAGTGGGCACATCTAAGGGGAGATACTACCCAACTGTCATTGCTAGGGCAATGGGGACGGGCCAACAGTGGAGACCTAGGGCTATACAGGGTGGACAGCAGAGTGGTACCAGTAGGGGATGGGTACGGTACAGGTAGGAGCAGGACCCAATCTAGATAGTAGGGAACTAGGACCTGAGAGGTACAGGAAAGGAAGGGTGGTAGTATACAGATAGGGGCATATGATAAAAGGAATTATTATGGTCTGTATAGGTGTAACAAAGAGACAAACCAAAGACCTAGACGTGCCAAAACCAGTGAGACAACACATCTGCACTGCATGAGGATATTAGTAGCTAGAATTCCTACCCTTAACTTGTATTTGCTCTATTTGTCTAATATTTGTTTATGGCTTGTATTCCATGTTATGGTTGAGCTAACATGTATATATGAGATGTTTGACTCTCTGTTTATGCCTTGGCTACTGAGTAAAGTAAAGTTATGTGTATGCTCCTGGTACATGGTAAGTGCCGAGAGAGAGAGAGCACTAGAGGGGAAATATGTCATTTGCATATAGTATAACATGTATTGCATTACACTATTATCGGTATCATTTTGCTACTAAGGTTTCTCCAGAAATCTTACCCTTTCTACAATATAGGTGAAGGATCTACAGGGGCAGAGGAAAGGAGCGAGTTTAGATATAGAGGGTCTATTTCTTGTGTTTCTAGCATGTATCTATAAACAATGATAGTATTGTACATTCTAAATATTGTATAAGTAACAGAAAGTGAGTTTCTGGTTTGTTTAAGTTTGAAATTTTTATTATCTCTGTTTCGATGTTCCAACGCGTTGGTGGTTCCAAGGGTCACCTTGAGGGAAGGTAATAGAATAGAATTAAGGTGTTACAATTAGATTATCTAGTGTTAAGATTATAATCAAGCCTAGATTGATATCTTGTTTATTTTCTGGTTTTAAATACTTTTACTAGGTTTTATTAATTTTTTTTTTGGATCATAGATTAATGCCTTAGTTTTTATTTCTTTTTCACTTATTTACACTTTTTATTTTTTATTTATACATCTATATGGTATCTAAGTGCTACTAAGTTAAATTAAAGTAGCACATAACACTATATGGTTTTTAAAGTTATAAAAGTAATCATAAACTTTAAACACATGGGGCAAAAATGACAAAACTATTAAAACACTCTTACTTTTGTGGTGGGGCATACAATATTTTTTTGAAAACACTAAAATACCTCCAACTCAAAAAAAAAAAAAAAAAACCCCTCCTTCTCAACCTCTTATTCTTCATTTGAGAAGCATGATGAAGGATCAAAGAGTAGTGATGTCGACGGGACCTAGCACATCAAGGCTCAACATCTTTCTTGTCTTCATTGATGGGTCGAGAAAAAGATTCAGAGGTGAAGTTTGAGGACTATGACTAGTATTCAAAGGAAATAATGAGGGTGCAGACCGTGATTCGTGGTTGCTTCGACGACAATGATGGTGAGATATGAGATGATGAGCAATGAGCAATAATGCCTAATCATCAAACACGGTCTTCCTCATTCTTTCTCTCTCCCTCGTCTATGCACTCAATCAGCCTTCATCCTCTCATTGTTCCTAGATGGAAGCACATATCCCATTAGACCACGTAACCTTCAAGAATCTGGTTGAGGCAACGATAAGATTTGGGGGACAACCTTCAAGCTTTTGCATTTTTCTTGTGTTTAGGTTTTGTTTTGGGACGAGTCTTGTACTCACCCAAACTTCTCTAGCACTCATAATTTTCACTTCTCCCTTTCTCTTGCGTTTCATTTTGTGGTCATGTCATTTTTGCCCCCATTTTATAAGTTGTTTATTACTTTTGTACTTCCGAAAGCAAATAGTTTTCCTCACAGTTTAAGAAGTTAATTATTGGATTTTTTTTTTTTTACCTTCACCAGTTGAAGTAGTGTCAGA
>JBAGKO010019644.1:0-11178 GCA_037177275.1 Acacia concinna | reverse complement strand
GCCCATCCAATGATAAGTTTGAGAGCCATTGTTTGTAGTAAGATTACATGGTTTAAATAAAATTTTAAGGGTCTAGATTTAAAGTTTTCAACTAATATTTTTTTAATCAAATAGTCAATTTTTTGAAAAAAATAACAATTAAGATATTATCTTTATTTTAGATTTTTTTCTATATCAAAATAATTATTTTTAAAAAAAGAAGTCAAATTAAAAAAAATTGCACTCTAAATTAAAATATCCAGATTAGATTTGAATGGCAAGCAATGATAAAGAACTCTCAGCACTCATCATTGTGATAAGCATTGAAATTGATTACCCTCAACCTGCAATGAGTTACTCAAGACATGACCTAGCTACATGGTGTTTTGGATCCAATATTTAAATATTAGTCATTTATAGTATATTCTCGCATACTAAAGAATGTATTAAATTAATAAAATTTTATATATTTGCCTTTATTAAATTGTATCTCTTTTTTTCACAAATGATTTTCATACATGTCTCATCTCTTTCTAATACAAATTATCTAAGGGTGAAACTAAGAAAATATCATTAATTACAATTTTAAATCAAACTTTTTTCTTACCAGTCACTTGTATCTAGGCATAGACTGATATGTCATAGAAACTTGATATATCTTGCGGATGAAATCCCCCATATATAGAATATTGATTCATGAAAATATATTATCGGAACCATAGGGACAATTATTTCTATATATATATTATGTACCTCCTGTGTTAATTTGTCCTAATATGTAGGGTATATGGACACTCACTCACTTCCTTGGATCCTTTTCTATGAGGTAGTTTAGGAAGAATATCTTATCTTTCTTATAAAGCACTGAAGGAGTTAGGTATTCATATCAGTTTTTATCAATCGCTATAAAAATTGGACCAGTCATTGAACAATTAATGTCAATGACTTAGGGTTTATTTAGTACGAAGGATTTGGAGGGAAAGAAAGGGGAGAAAAAAAAACTTATAAATTAGATTCTAAAAAATTAAAGAAGTGAAGTTAGAAGTTTTAAATTAATTTTTCATACCCTTTTATGTTACTTTTTTTCTTTATTAAAATTTTATAACCCTATATTTTTTCAGTTTCTTTAAATTCAACTTCTAAAATTTTATTTTCCCTCCTCTCCCCTCATACCAAACAGCCCCTTAGGGATCAGTGGTCAATCTGAAGGGAAGAGAGTAATGTTTAATCCGATTTAGCATAAGCAAAACTCCTCATTGCCAATGAGAACGCTCAAGGTTGCTAGCTAGGGATGAAAACACAGCATTCAATAATTTATAGAGTGTACCAAAGGCCTTGTAGCCTAGTGGTAATGATATCTCCCAAATAAGAGGAGGTCACGGGTTCGATCCCGTCGTTGTAACTTCAGGCCATTAATGCCTGCCCGAACCTATGAACTCCATTTTTAAAAAAATAATAATTTATAGAGTGTGTAACAAATCATGAAAACCCCATTTTGGTGAAATCGATCCTTGAGTTGCTTCCACCAAATTGTAGTTTTTAACGTGAAAATAAACGTCTAATAATTAGATATTCAACTGTGTATTGGTGTGGTGACCATTGTTAAGCTTATCGTGAAATCATTATTGTGCAGATAAATGGATGGATTCTAGAACATTCGGAACTGGTTTTGCCGGAAATGATAGGAATGAATCTAATGGAATTGAAGAAGTGTTTGGAGATGTCAGCCCAACAAGAATTGTGGTGAATTTTTAAATAAAAGGATTAAGTTTTTCTTTTCAAAATTTTTAAATACTAAAAATTATGACTGGAAAAACACGGGTGTGTGAATGTCACATATATAGGCACACCAATATGCATATATATGGTCCACAAATGTCAACAATTATGGCTGGTTATGGCTACACAATTGGACCCTTGAAAGCTTTCTATTGTCCGGTTGCCATCCGTAACAATTTCGGGAGCATTTTAACCCTTTACCAGTACATTAATTTAGGAAAAATATGATTTAGACCCCAACCAAAAAATAATAATATCCTAATAATCCCCATTATAATAAGATAAGTGCTACTATTAATAAGTGAAAGAGCTGTAATTAATAAGTTATAAGACTTATCAATATATTATTTCTTTTAATTGGAAACTAAATGAGATTCTAATTTATTTTAGCAAGATATATATAAATAAAGTTCATGAGAGGCTGTCAATTGTCTCAAGGTGTGTATATATATATCTCACTCTGAGACACACACACAGAGTTTAATGAGTGGATAAATTAAAAATAAATAATAATTATAAAAAAATTAAAAAATAAGTATTAATTATCTTAATGAGTGGATAAATTAAAAAAATAATAATTATAAAAAAAATTAAAAAAAAATATTAATTATCTTACAATATAAGTGAAGGCTATTTGGATTTGGATTCAACCAAAGTCCAAAATAGATCTAGATCCTCTCTTTGGCCCTTCCATTACTCTAAAATTATACTATTTTAAGTAGTTTTAGGGTAAAATGTGTAGGTGGTTTATTTTTTCCTTTTTCAAAAAAAAAAAATTAGTGTCTTCAAGTAATTTTTTTTGGTAGCATCCAATAATGAAAAAGTTAATTTAAAAAATTAATGTTGAAAAAATAGTTCTGGTGAAACTTCTTAATTAATGAGAGCTATTAAAAAATATTTTATTACAGAGCACATAAAACATTATTTTTAGATAATGGATGCCACTAAAAAATATTTAAGAATATTGAATGTTATTTTTAAAAAGAAATTAAATTACTCTCGCATTTTATACTTAAAACTGTTTAAAATAATATAATTTGAGAACAAGCTGCCGTCCACAACATACAATTAGGTTGTTCCCCCATATAGTAGGAGATGGATGGTCTCCGTTCTCTGTCATTGATTATCTTTGACTAGCTGCCGTCTTTAATTAACTTTTGCGAAAATTGAGACATTTTTATAATTCGAAAAAGCAATTAAGGTTTTGGTGGCACAAACATTATACTCCCTCAGTTCTACATTTTAACTAATTTATTATAATAATTAATTCATTCAATTTATTTTAAATTATAAAAAATTTCTAGCTTTATATATATTAAATGGGGTATTGGAGGGAGAAAATACAATAAGTCACATTTAAAGATTAATTATATTGATAAAATTGATAAATAAGTATTAATTGCACTTCAAGTGATTTATATTGTGAATCAAACTAATTTTTTTATAAACGGCTTACTCTTTTGATTCTATATATATAGTAGAGAGAGAGAAAATTTTAGGGAAAATTTCAACCAGAGACCAAATAAGAGAATTAATAGAAAAACAGTCCCAAAACTTTCTGAATTATCATATTAGTCCCAAGGGAGGGCAGTGAAATTAATTATTGGTGTAAAAAGTCATTCCTACCTTTGTCTTAAAGTCATTGAAATGGGTTAAAACCTAGCCTCCTCTTCCTCGCGTAGACTGATTATCGTCTACCTCTTGTCTTCTCCTCACTACCTGTGGCCATGGCTTACTTCCCGTCGCCTCTCCTCCTTTTTCTCACTGTCAATTAACAACTTTAGCTCGCCCTTTGCCTTATCTCCTCATTCCGCTCTGCTCTTTGCACGCGGTGTTTAACATTTCGTCGGGGGAGTTGAACCCGACCCATACTCCAAAGAAGAGAACGAAGGGGAGAGCTCAACGTCGTATCAGCCAACGAGGATGCGGTCACTGCTGAGGAAGTCATTTGTGGAAGCTCGCATCATTGTTGCTGTCGACACTGAAGCCACAAGGCTACGAGTTGTTTCATCGACCATAGCGGAGACTGCTAACCTCTCAAATAATGGTGAGATGATTTTGGGTTACTCATTCATCTTTGTATACGGTTACCCATTTATGGGCATATATGTTTTTGTCGCTTTCACTAGATAAATGTGCAGGAACATAGTTAAATTTCCAAGTATTGGTCAAACCATATGTCTATGCATTCTCTTCCCCAATTTGTTGTGCTTGTGGTGGCTGGAAGCATTAATATAGTTTACATAAGTCTATGCATGCTCTCAAGTTACTATGGGTTTTTCTTAAAATTGTTTGTTGTGAATATACGTTTGAAGAGATAAAGCAATGTATAAGTGATTTCTATGGTCTACAGTAAATTCAATAAGTGGTTAATCCGTATAGAATTCAATAAATTACAAGTTGATCTTATTTCAGTTGTTCATTTGTCATTTGTCATGTTCATGGGCCGAGAGCACATGTTTATAGATGGTGCTAACTTGTTCCCGTTATGGAGACTTGTCACTTGTTTGTGTTTGATTTTAACTTGTTCGTTTGTCCAATTTTCATGTTCATAGGCCCATAGGATTTGTTTGTAAAGTGTGCTAACTTGTTCCCGTTTGGTGGACTTGTCACTTGTGCATGTTCGATTTTCACTTGTTCATTTGTACATTTGTCATGTAAGTGGGCTGAGAGTACATGTTTCTAAATGGTAGTAACTTGTTTGGTTTTAGGTACCTGTCACTTGTTCATGTTCGATTTTCAGTTGTTCATTTGTGCTTTTGTCATGTTCATGGCCCAAGAGTACATGTTTGTAAATGGTGCTAACTTCTTCCTGTTATGTGGGCCTAGCACTTGTTATCCCCGTTATAGGAACCTGGCACTTGTTTTTTTATCAAAATTCACTTGTTCAGAAGTCCATTTATCATGTTTATGGTCGTAGAGGATATGTTTGATAATGATCAACTTAGTCCCGTTATTGAAATGTGTGACTGGTTTAGGACCAATGTTCACTTGTTCAAGAGTCTATATGTAAGGTTTATGCACCGATAGGACTTGGTAGTAAACGCTTGCTACTTGTTTTCTTTAGAAGAACGTGTAAATTCTTTATGACACATTTTCACTTGTTAAGTAGTCCATTTTTCATATTCATGGCCTGATAGGACTTGTTACTAATTACATTATTTATATAGCTGCAGGGAAAATGAATGGTACAAAAAATCTGAGTGAGATTGAGGTTGAAGGACAAAGGAAGCATAGCAAATATGTGGCCTCCTTCAATACCCGATGCTCTACAAGAAAGATGAAGGAGCTGGCGGATTTTGTTAAAGGGAGTAATGAGTTGAAAAAAAGGGTTGATCAGATAGGATTTGGACATCTACTGAATGTTGGGTGTAACAAGATACCTAGAGATGCATGCATGCAATTGATGAGTGCATATGACCCCCTACAAAGCAATTGACCATAAGGGGGAGGATTGTAAAGATAAAGGCAAAGGACGTTGAGATTACTTTGGGGTTAAGGCATAAGGGGTTGCAAGTTACATTTGAGAGCAATTCGACAGCTTTGGAGTCGATGAAGAAAAAATATTGCCAACTTTGTTATAAGGACATATTGGATATCATAAAGAAAGGAATATAAAAGGACAAGTTTGAGTTCTATTTTGTTCTCTATGTGTTGGGAACTTTTCTTTGTCCTACTAGGAGTGCACATGTCAGTGAAAAGTTATTGAAAGTTATGGCTGCCACGAACAAAAGGTGGATGAAATATGACTAGGCTGAATTTGTGTTGGCTGAATTTAGTGCGGAAGTGGAGCAATTTAAGACAATTAGAAAAAAACGAAATCCTAGGGAGTCAACTGCCAGAGGGTGCATTTACTTTTCTATTGGTAGTGTTTTTCATTTGCAATGAATCATCAAAGTGGCTGCCACAAGTGGATGGCTAATGTGTGTTATTTGTCCTTGCAAATCTACTTTCTTCAATTTCACGCACTAGAAAAAGTTGATTGGACTCCACAAGAAGCACTTCGGCGTTGGAACGATGATGTGTTGAAGGCAACACTTAAGGTTGAAAGGAGAAACTGCCACGACATTCTATTTACTCCTGCTATCCAGCTATTTACGTCGAAAGACCTGTAGTATTATCATTTGAAGACCCAATGAGTAGTATGGCTGAACAATTCTTTATTGCCTTTGTAAGAGTATGTGTTTTCTGACACTTTTTATTATGCAGGCAATAAAAGAGTTGTATATAAAACTTGATACTGAGGTGAAGGCAGCAATGGATACAAGGTCAAGGATACAATTGTTCGTGACAAATGAATTGAAAGAGCTAGAAAAGAAAAGGATTCACAGAAGACTAGACCTGGATGGAGAAGGTGAAGATGAGAAGGAAAAGACTACTACAGAAAGAGAAGGTGGTGATGGACATGGAGGTGACAATGACGATGAGAAGACTGAAACAAAAAGAGAAGGTGCAGATAGAACGGGTGCATATGTTTAATGAGCATGTGCTTTGTAAATCATGATAATTATTTATTTGTTGTTGTGGGTGCAGATAGTCAGTTTTGTTGCTCATGTAGTCAATGGTGATCGAAGATCACATCAGGCAACGGTGAAGAGACACATATTTGATTCTGATTTTATGATCAGGATTATACACGACAAGAGGTGATGGAACCTTGACTACTTCTCCCACCAAATATTGCAAGATCACTTGGGGTGGCAAACTGTGAATATGTACTAGGACCACACATGTTTGTAAGTCATTGTTTTGCTTTGCAATTGAACTAAAGATGCTGAAAGTCTATGTCTTGCATTCATTGGGAGAAGGGGAGGGAAAAAATGTAGCAAATAAGGGAAGGAATAAGAAAATGGATGATAAATTCAAGGGACAACACATGATGGCACAAACATTTGTAAGCTCTAACCCTGACATTGGTGTTCATTATGTTATGTTGGATGGTATATTGTTGAGTAACATTTCATGCATTTTATTGTAAT
This sequence comes from Acacia concinna, assembly GCA_037177275.1. Classification (NCBI taxonomy): domain Eukaryota; kingdom Viridiplantae; phylum Streptophyta; class Magnoliopsida; order Fabales; family Fabaceae; genus Acacia; species Acacia concinna. The sequence continues at coordinate 4,441 of JBAGKO010019644.1, read as the reverse complement.
AGAGAGAAAGGTTCGTTGAGATTCTGAAGGTGGTGAACCCCAACCTGGAAGCAACATAGGGCAGCGATGCCAAGATTGACATTGCATTCCCGCGAGTGCCAACACAACACAATACGTGAGCTGGATTCAATTATATCTATTAATTCAAGCATCATAGTTTTAATATTTTACCTGTATCTGATGGAATCAATGTGTTTGCAGTCATGATTGTGGCCTTCATGTCATTAACAACATGATGAATTAGCCATACAAGACGGTGCCTGAATATACAGAGGTAGCAGCATCTTGGTTTACTTCTTTACATATGTATGGGTTCGTTCAACTGACCAGGAAGAAAATGGTTTTATTGTAGAAAATCATGGATCAATTCAGGGTTGACTTGCTATGGTGGCTAGCATCACATGAAAAGAATGAAGCATGGAGTACCATAGTTGAGGTACTTGACAAAACCAAAGGACAAAGGAAGAGAACGAAATGATGCTACGTTATTTAGCTTGTGCTAACATTTTATAGGTTCTTGTTTGGACTATAACTGAGGTTCTATTTTGTAGTAATTATTCCAACCTCAAACTTTAAGTTATAGGTTGTTTTTTGTACAAACGACAATGTAGTACAGCTTGAACAACTATATGATGATGACACTTGATTAACCGCATATATTTCAATGCTACTATATGAACATGTTACTTATATATTGTGGTTAATCCAACCCCATATCACTTGACATGCAATATGAATGAATAACAACCCAAGCACAAATGACCATGCAAAAAGTCGTTATAAACAAGTAAAAATCAAACATGAACAAGTGACAGTCTTACAACGGGTGGCAAACTTTATATACATGTGGTCATTTTCCCTCAACATGGAAAAAGGCATTATGAACAAGTAAAAATAGGTCATAAACAAGTGTCATTCTTACAACAGGTCACACTTTATTAACGTGTGGTCATTTTCCGTGAACATGGAAAAAGGCATTATGAACAAGTTAATATTAGTCATGAACAATTGTCATTCTTAGGACGGGCTCAAGGTAACTAAGTTTATTAACATGTAGTCATTTTTCGTGAACATTGAAAAAGGCATTATGAACAAGTTAATATCAGTCATGAACAATTGTCATTCTTAGGACGGGTTAAGTTTCCTAAGTTTATTAACATGTGATAATTATCTGTGAACATGGCAAAAGGCCATACGAACAAGTAAATCTCAGTTATGAACAATTGGCAAACGTTACAACGGGTTCAATGTTAGAAGCTTTATTAACATGTGGTCTTTTTTCCATGAACATGGAAAAAGGACTTAAAAACAAGTAAATTGCGGTCATAAACACATGACATTCTTATTATGGGTTCAAGTTACAAACGGGGTATTAATATGGCTCATGAACATGTACATGGCCTGTATGAACATGCGAAATACATGTATAAACATGAAATAAACTCTGAACAAATTAATGTCATATCAGAACAAGAGGATAACTTCCACAAAGTGTTTAGCCATTTACAATATATTACAATTGCAAGTTATTTCACATGGGTACTTGGGACACCCTTACATCAAGTACCACATTGAAATTCCTATCAAATACAAAAGGCTACCAAAATGGCTGACCATTGATAGAAGAAGCTTCTTTCCCAGCATTCCAAAAAATTGTGACATGTGATATACATATCTACACAATGAATAAGCTTGCTATCCATTTAAAAAGTATAGACTTAGGCAGCATATACATTCAAAATAAGCCAGAAGTTGTATATACACAACAAAGCTTCTTTGACAACTAACAAAAAGGTGTATGTTCTGCTATTTGATCAAGATGGGTTGGGGTCCTGCAAGTCTTCTTTGTATGACCAGCCTGACTATATCTTGAGCAATAATACACAACTTTGTCTTGAAATTGAGATTCAATCCTATGGACTCATGGTCTACCTGGAGGACGAGAGGTCAATAGTGGATGCAACAAGGTAGTTGATGAGTAATCATCATATCTGAGCGCGTCTAGTCTAAGGATGTCATGTGTCTCAACCAGAATCATTGGCCTTTTGTAAATTTTTTTCCTATGCAGACACTAAGAAGCAATCATCAACATACATAGATACTTCCGTGAATTGACTTAATTGCAGCACATGCGTATAGGCAGGGCAAACCAGACATCTCCCAAGCTTTGCAAGAGCATTCACGTAGTATCAGATTGACACGGATATCCCCTTCCTCAGTTCTTACCCTAAATGTGTTAAGACCCTAATCCTTCACGTTAATTTTTTCAAATTTTTCCACATTCATCAACAATTTGGACTCTATATTTGGGTTGACGCCATTCCTCCAACTGCTCATGGCCAATTTGCTCTTATGCATCTTTCTTGCTAATTTTTCCCTGTGCTCATAAATCAAGACAACAATGTTATGCTTCCTTTCTTTCACAACCTAAGCATTAAAAGACTCGGCTAAATTTGTCATTATATTGTCCCACCTCTTGTAAGGGAACTTGCTTTGTGCCCAACGACTAATATCAACTTTGGTTCGAAGCCATTGAGCCAACTCGTAGTTAAATTGCTCCAAATTAGACATGGCTTCATTAAATTCATCTTCCCTTCTTGCATAAGCAACTACATCAAGGTATTTCAATACAGCTTCTTTGGTTTGTTCACTGCTCCTTTTCTTCCCCCTTGTAATTTTGACAAACTCAGTGAAATAGTTCTCCTTCAAATGTCGATAGCAATAGGCATATCGATCAGAACCAAAAATTGATTGCACTGCTCCAATTATTGCATTATGTATGTCTGACACTATTGTCAACTCTAAAAATCTTGTTTTGTCCTTGATATTTTGTAAGAACCAAGACCAATCATCAAATGTCTCCCCACCCACAATGGCGTATGCAATAGGAAATAACTCATTGTCTGCATCATATGCTTGGGCTCCCAATAAAGTACCTTTATATGGGCCACTCAAATGACAACCATCAACATAAAGTACAGGTCTAGCACCTTCAAGAAATCTTTCAACACAGCAACTGTAACATCCCAATTTTTGGAAAAACTCTTTAAGTTATAATAAGATTAAAATCTTATTATTTTATGTACATTTTTTGGGTAATTTATGAAGAATAAATTTCTAGGATTTTTTATCTGAAATTTTATCAGTGAGAGCTCAAATTTCAGAGAAATTCTAGGAAAAATAGTAAACGATGGAATTAATGATTAAGAAGAATTGGGGAAAACTTTTGAATTATTTAAAGACTAATGACAGTTAGATTGAAATTTTTAGAGACATCGATATACCGGCTTTACTGAAAATTCATCTGACATGTCACATTGTTTTAGGGAATTAAAGTTAACTGAAATGACAATGATGAAGTTAAATATACGTGGAATAAAATTTGAGACAATAAAATATTATTCTCCTACATGTATACTGTAAATATATTGTACATTAGTTATTTCATTTTATTTCCCTTATCTCCACGTGTAGCAAGAAAAATAGAGAGGCAAATGAAGCATTCCATCGGTTTTGCTTTACTCTTATTCCTCTTCAGCTTTCAATTGCCATTCCACGGTAGCTTTCACTCATTTCTTCAACCTTTCAAATGTCGAAGAAATGTCCAGCATTTCCATTTCGATTTCTTTTCCAATGGTTCCTACGGTTTCAGCTTTTAATTGGGATTAATGGCATTTAACTTCATGCCTTCGGTTGCAAAGGAAAATAGGAGTTCATTGAGTTACATCACCATTTTTTTCATTCGGCCAGCGAGAATTAGAGAAACCAAGAGCATAGAATCAGAGAATAGAGCCAGAGATTAGAGAAACCGAAGGGATAGTACTGATAGGGGAAGAAGCTTCGGTTTTCATCCCATTTGCTGCAGAGATTCAATTCGAGTTCCTTAAACATTTTCCTTCGGTGGTTCCGGTGAAAATCAGAGACAGAGAAAGAGAAAAACTGAAGGGAACTGTGAGCTGCAATCGTTGATTCCAAGTAAGGGAACTTCTCAAACATTCATATTCTTCATCTCGTGTTTGCTTCTGAAATGGAATATGTGTGTGTGAAGTCCGAATGTGATTGCTGGAATTCTGGAAAAGTATATAAATGTGGGTGTTTGATGTTTGGATTTTGCATTTTATTGTTGATGATCGAATGATGATGTATGCTTGGAACTGAAAATGAATATCCAAAATGCTTTTGTTCTGGAACTGAGAAATGTGCCTGCTGAACCGAAAGAATTTGCTTGAAAGTATATATATGTATGAGCAAGCCTGAACCGAATGTGGGTGTGTGTGTGTTTGAGATTGAAGTCATGGATTTGTTTCTAGAAATGGGTCTGAAAACAGAAGCAATGAATAGATATGTGTGCATATGGGTATGGATTTCAATGCATTTAAATGGTGTGTTTTGGATTATATTAAGTTCTGGAAATAAAGGTTGAAATAAAGAATTTTGGAAA
>JBAGKO010019624.1:0-11178 GCA_037177275.1 Acacia concinna | reverse complement strand
CATTGAAGACTATAGAGCAATTCATAACTAAGTGAAAGAAATTATACTTACAACCCTCGAGGTTGCACAATTCACTCGAGATATTTTCCTTTTACGAAGATCAACAAATTTGAAAAATAATCTTGCAAGTTTTGAAAATAAACTTGATGATTCAGAAAGTTTTCCCAACCCTCGAGGTTTCTTCTATTTCAAATGCCCAATGAGTTTTCTTCCAAAACTTGTTGTTTTGGAAAGATGATTTGGAACCTTGAGGTTTTCTCACAAACCTGGAGGTTATAATTTCAAAGAGCAAGTTTTTCAAGGTTCCCTCGTTGTTATGACAAGTTTTGGTCCAAACATTGTTAAAGGACAAAATTCACTAAAACCTCGAGGTTTCGGACACAACCTCAAGGTTTGCAGTAAAATCTTGATATCAGCAAGTTTTGAAGCAAACCTCATAGTTATGTCAAGTTTTTCTTCAAACCTCATAGTTGTAGCAAGATTGGTCATACCTCGAGGTTTTGTCCAAACCTCGAGATTTGCCTGCAAACCGTGACAGAAAAACTTTGTTTTGCAAAAACCAAAGATTATACCTTTTTCAAACCTTTGTATACTAAGTTTTAATTATCATCAAAACATTTACAAGTACTATGATTTTTTATAATAGGAGATAGAAGCAATTCATCAAATGCACAAGAGACAAAATAGGATTAACTTAATCATAATTGCAATGACAAATTAATAGAAGACTTTGGGTTAGTACATGATATAAATATAACAACAGAAGCAAATAACCAAAAGATAACATGAAGAAGCTCATAACCCAAGATAAAGATAAGCTCATTACTCAAGATAAATATAGAAAGACTATGATGTGGTTGAGAATGGTCGATTATATGTCAAGCAAGAAGACAATGGAGATCAACCCTGAGAATCCTATCATGGAGGAGTTGAGGATGAAGGTTCAGCATCATTAGTAGAAGGATCATAATCACTGACAAGTTTCTAAGATGTGTGAGGAGCTTGAGGATGATCACTACTATCATCACCAACAACATATGGAGTAGGAAAATCAGGATACTAAGTAAGAAGAAGCACAGTCTCAGCGAGGGAAGCCAAAGACTCAATTGCAATAGAAGTTGCTTCATCCATATGAGTATATCCCTTATACTCTCGATACTCAACAGAAGAACCGCCAGAGGGAGCTTAATCAGGTAGGTCAAGTAGTGGTATGTGAGGAGAGGATAGAGGATGCTAGGGTGGAGTATCTAAAGAGACCTCAACAATAATCTCTTCCTCTGGTGAGGAAGGATGTGATGAAGCAGGAGATGAAGGGTGTGATGCTAACTAAAGTATAGCTCAGTGTATGGAAGATCAGGATCAATGAAAGGAGGAGTAGAGAGAGGTGGTGATGATGGATGGCTAGGTCCTGGAATGTTAGTAGATGGAATGATTGTAGGAGATATGGTGACATGGACGGGTTGAGATGAATCTGGATCAATGGATGAAAAATGACCAATGATTGGTCTAGGAGAGGGATTAGGAGATGAAATGGGAGAAGGTATAGGAATCTAGAGAGTAGATCCTCTGCTAGTACTTCGAATAGAGTCCATAACATTAGCAAACAAAGATAGAGAAGTAGATATGGCTCTTAGAGATATGCTCTACTCATTCGCATGCTAAACCAATAAATCTACTTGAGAGTGAAGATAAGTCAAGTGACTCTTAATGGTGTCTCTGATATAAACTTGAAGTGATGGATCAATGTCGTGAGCTTGACGCAAGGGTGCAGAGGATTATGTATCATCTTCAGGAGCCTGAGGAGGTGGTTGAGGAACAGACTAAGGCAGAGACTAAGATGGGGAGGGTGTCTTCTTCCTCTTCATAGAATAAGTAGGCTAAGTCCTTGCCAGAGGCATATCAATTCCCATATTGGCAATATGAGAGCTATCAAATTGCTCTGGCCTCTTAATAGAATCACTCAAATCTAGATACCATATCTGATTCGCCTTCAAAATCAGTGATACTATGTGAGGGAAGGGAACTCGAGTAGAAGGCCTACTGGTAGTGTGATATCTCTGGATCTCAGAATAAATCTTCTTACCCAAATTTTGCTTCACTTGGCTAATAACCAATGCAAACATCCTATATTCTTGTGAAGTAAAATGTGACCAATTCCCAAACTTGTAGATCATCATTTGAGAGAAAATGTACCAAATAACACGAAAGAAGTCAGTCATCTTTGCCAGAGGAAATTTTAAAGGCCCGATAGGAACTCTAAGTCTGAGAATCTGAAATATTTGGGAATTGGTGAGATAAGGTACATCATCCTCTAGTGGCTCATCAATCCCTAGCCATTGGTTGATCTAAGAAGCTGAGATTAGAAATTCTTGGCCTCTGACATTTGCCTTCATCCCCTCTTCTTCCATTCTTGGTCCATCCCTTGCCTCTTGTCTTACTGATTCATCCTTAATCTATAAACATGCATAAAATTGCTGGACAATTCTTGGAGAATAAGGTAGATTTACAAATAACCAAGGAGCATCAAAATAACTTGACAAATCAAGTTGAGCAAATAGCTTGAGGTAATGCAAATTTAGATACAGAATAGGATTAATATCTCTTTCTTTGAAGTCTTCAATATACCTCATAGTGTCCATTAGCTTAGAAGAATTGAAATCAGTAGGTGCAAAAATCTCTTCTAGCTCTTATGGAGGAGTAGGTACTCAAGAAGTAGAGGCTTCTGGTCTATGTGAACTTGTTGAACCTTGAGGACGCCTCTGACCTCGAGGGCTTCCTTACCTCTGAGTACTCCTTTGCCCTTGAGGGTTGTTCTTGCCTCGAGTATTCCCCTAATCTCAAGAACTCCCCTGACCTTGTGTGCTTCCTTGGCTAGTCCGAATAGTCAAGCATGTTTATAGAGATTTTCTTCACTAAAGCATCTAGATGATCTTACTGTGGTCTATGGAGGGTCAAGAATGAAAGAGCACTTCCAGAGGTATCTGATGAGCTAGAAAGAGAAGTAGTTGGACCTTTTCCCTTTCCTTGTACTGACTTTTTTGGCGAAGATCGAGATCGAGTCACAAGTGGCTCTTGAATCATAATGCCCTTTGCTTTTGAAGATATTTTAGAAGGAGGTTGCTTGTCTTGCACTTTGGGTTGGTACTTCTTGGCCGGAGGTGATTTCTCTTTCGTCGGTGTCTTCCTTTTCTTTGGTGCCTTTGTTTTCTCAGTTTGCTTCTTGGCTTTGAAGGACTTTGGTTGAGATTTCTTTGGAGGATTGCCTACTAATTTGTTTCCTTCCTCTTGATTTTCTTGATTCTCTTAGGATGTAGTCTTTGTTCTTGCCATTTTCACAATATTTGGTTGTTGAAACATAAATGGGTTCTTGGAGATGTTGAAACAGAGAGGCTTGTGGCCAAAGAGCAGGGGAAAAGTCTTGAATTATTCAAAATTAGAAGGCAGTAACGATAATAAAAAAGAGTGCTTTAGGATTAAAGAGAGAGAAATGGATGGTAATGGATGAAATTTGATAAAGAAATGATTTGGTGAGGTTTTGAAGAATAAAAGCTCTCGGCGAGCTCAAGGCTTTAAAGAAACCTTGAGGTTTCTGGGGTGTAGGGCAATCTCAAGGTAACTAAGATACCTCGAGACTTCTCAAGGTTTTGGAAATCTTGAGACTGAGCTTATGCATAAAGATGAACCCATGAGTTAAATGAGAAACCTAAAGTAAAATTAGTAAATTTTCAGAATACAAATTTCAAGAACGCCTCGATACCTCGAGGGTTTGCTAGAACCTTGAGGTTTCTAGAATGACATTTATGAAATATTCAAACAATCTTAGAACTAAAACTCTATACCTTGAGGTTTTACCATTACCTCGAGGGAAGATTTGTTTATGTTACCTCCCGTACTGAGAAATAGCCCGATACCTCAAGGTTTCTTTTGTTCCTTGAGTTTCTCTCCATAATTTTCTTTGGTTTTTCACAGAATTGCCTCGAGGTTTTATTGAAACATCAAGTTTAATATCTTCTTTAATTTCCTACAACACAAATTTATCTAATACTATGATGCTCAAGTCATTAATGGATGGTCATCAAAACATAAAAAAAATTGATCTAACTTACAACTCATTGGGATTTACCATTCCTAATTCCCTTCTTATGTAGAGAAATTGTTCTTTGGCAAATGGTTTCGTGAAGATATGAGCGAGTTGCAAATGAGTTGGGATGAAAACAACTTTGACATCCTTCTTTTGTACATGATCTCTAATAAAATGATGTCTTACATCAATATGCTTGGTCCTTGAATGTTGAACTAGATTTTTGGCCAAGCTTATGGTGCTTGTTGTCACACCCTTCTTTTCATCCAACATTCAACAAAGTAATTAAGTGCGGTTCAAAAGGTAAGTGGAAATAACATAAATCCTATTGTACTAATATTTAAAGCTTATGTGTATTCCCATGGGATATTACACAATATTTACTAGTCTTAAATTAGGGTTACAAGTCATTTACATTATAGGTCTAAAATATCCCAAAACATTTCAAAATAGACAACCAACAAAAGATTAAAGTCTTTCTACTCCAACCTCTAGCTATTTGCATTTAGCTTCTTGTGCTTCGAGCTACCTTCCTGTACTGTAAATTTGTTTATGAAAAAAAGTAAGATTCAAAAGAATCTTAGTAGTAACAGATAGCCAATCATATACATACAACATTACAAGACATGCCATACAGTCATCATATAACAGAATTATCACAGCAGCATTAAGTGACTAACATGCATTTCACATATTACCATAGCGCTAGGTATATCACAAGACCCTGAGTGATACTCTTGCAATAGGCCTCGGGTGACCACCATGCATAATCAAAATGTGCCAGATAATTCATGATGAATATAAAGACATGTAGGGTATCTTATAACATATGAAAGACAAAGTTCCTACCTGGTTGCTTCCCTTGAGCAATGTCCGATCGTTTGTTTGTGCTTAGGCAAGTATTAAGCTCCGGACAAATATTTGGTCCTATAATTTATAATTTATGGACCCTAGGTTATTTTTTTGGTCCAATACTTGCATAATCTAATTACTAAAGTTGGTTGTCATTTGGGTTAGTGTTTATGCCCAACTAAATAGTTGATGGGCCCATTAAATTCGCATGGACAAGGTGCTGGCAGGATTTCTCATTCAACTTTGAAAAATCAAACTAATTCTACAACCATCCAATTTGTATGGTTTAAAGTCCTATATAACCCTTGTTAATTCTAGTTTATAAGACAAATGTTTACTCCTACATTTATCATGCACAACATTCTAGATTCCATCATTACCTACAACTATCATAGGTTAGTATCTAGAATCATTGCCAAAGTTTAAAAATATGTATCTCCCAACGTACTTATCTAATTGTCACAAAATACCCATCCAATTAATCTCATTGGGCCTACTTTATTTTTGGAGAATTTCGTGGGTATTGAAATTCATTTGATTAGAGAAAAACATCTCACAATCAATATCCCGCGGAATAACTTCCAGATTCAATGTCTAACTTTCAAAAAATCATAATTAATTCTAGGAAACTCCAATTTGACTTATCCCAAGTCCATAGTAAACCTATTTAAGTGCACTTTCAAATAAAAATATTTTTTGGGACAAGATAGTCACAAGTTTCCCAGAAATTCGCTAAGCCCTAACAATTCCAAATCTGGTCCCAGAAACAAGGCCAATTTAAAAATTCACATCTTTTAATCCACTTGTCCAAAAATTATGTTCTACCCATCAAATTAAAGATCCATATGTCTAATTTAAGTTTGTAAATTTTCACAATATTTGGACAAGGTTTAACCAGCTAAATACCTTACAACTAAACTGCTTCCAGAAAATGAATAATCAAGATTACAAGTTTTAGCACATAATTTCTCTATGTTTATCCTTTAACATCTTATTTAACCCTTTCCAAATTACTTGACACAATTTGGGCAGCACCTACCCCTTAGGGTTTGTGCATCCCAACATCTCATTTAGCCTAAAATCAACAACTCAAACAATAACCACCAACAACTTCCAAAAAGCAACAAGAAATCACAAGAGATTTAAGGTTCTCATGCTTAACTCTTGAGTTTCTTCACATTTCCTCTCTAACTAAAAACAAAGAACCCTCCTTTCCTTGGTTTTTCTCTTGCTATTTCAAGAAGACTTTAACCATGAGAAGGGACTATGGAAGCAAGAACTATAAGAAAAGGAAGGATTTTGACCACAAACTCACCCTGTTTCTTCCTGAACCCTTAGCTCTTCTTTCTTTTCTCTTCCTTGTTTCTATTTCCCCTAAGAACACACTCTCTCTTTCTCTTGTGCTAATGGACAAATATATGAGGCTGCCAATTGCCTCTTCAATTGTCTCCACCCACTTAATCCCATACTTAACACGTGCACAATTGGATAAATTAACCAGAAATGATTATGAGCCACATAAATTGTTTTTCCCAATCTTAATATTTTAAGTGGTAAGACCAAATCCTGGCCCTTCATTTTAGCATTCCCATATTTCCTTTGAGATTATATTTTGTCTTCCCTTTTTATCCTTGGATGTGCCACAATTTACAAGTATGACATCATATTTTTACAATTTTCAGATTTCTGGATAGAATTTTCACCCAAATTTGAAAATTCATATCTAATGATCTAGATGTCCAATTGAGATACTTCCAAAGCCTAAATGTCCCTCATTAAGTCTAGTTTTCAAGAAAAATAATTCCTTTACTCAATTGGAATATGAAGATCCCTAGGAAATTCATTTTTGCACTATACTCCATAAATCAGAATGTTTCATTGGGAAAACTTAAAAAATTTAAATCTCTTAATATATACATCTAAATAATGCAAATGACATCAAATTAAAGCTTGAAATTTCTAATTTTAGAGTAAAATGTTTCATGATTTTTGGACATCATTTTCCTAAACAAAACTGATTCACAACATAATTACCTCTTGTCACTTTCCAGAAATTAACCAAACTAACTTTGGCCATAATTCTGACACCAAAATCCATCACTTTATTCCTCTAATCTTGTCATTTACTTAGGGATTTTTGGTGAATTAAAGTTGGAATATTACACTTATGTTGTCACAATGAATAGGTATTTCTTTGAGAAAAATACCCAGGTCTTATAATTGCTATTTCAACCAGAGAATTTGTGCGCAGCAACTTGCGGCTACTATATATTTTGCTTCAGTTGAAGAGAGACACACAATATTTTGCTTTTTGCTAAACTAAGATACTAATTAGCCTCCTAGGAATTGACATTGGCCAATGGTGCTTTTCTTATATATTTTATATCCTCCATGATCAGAATCTGAATGGGCAATCAGATATTTTGTCCCTCCTTCAGGATACCAAATTCTAAGTTTAGAAGTATCAGCAAGGTATCTGAAAATTCCTTTCACTGATTTAGCATGAGATTCTTTTGGAGCAGCTTGATATCTTGCACACATTCCTACACTGAATTGGATGTCAGGGCAGCTAGCTGTTAGATAGAGTAATGATTCATCAAGCTTGTTTTCTCATAATTAATTTCTTTTTCTTGATTATAGCTTTTTGCTACACAATTATCGTGGATTCATCAAGCTTATTTTTGAATACCCATTTAGTTCCAGTAACAGGATGATCTTTGGTCAATGTACTAAATCCCAAACTTGATTTCTTTGGAATTGATTCAACTTGTATTGCAATTACACAGTCAGTGTCTGACAAGGCTTCTTCAATATTAGAAGGTTCAATTTCATAAATAAATGCTAAGAAATTGACTTCATTTAAAACTTTTCTCCGAGTCTTGACACCTTCTTCAACATTTCCTATAACTTTATCTATAGGATGATCTTTAATAAAACGTCAAGATTTTGGAAACTCTTTTTCGACAACTGGACAAGAGTCATTTTCTAAATTATTTTCAGAAGTTTTAGGGATGTTGGAAATAGAAAGATCATTAAGTTCATGAAATACTTGAGCATCTTCCTCACTTGGTTTTGTCAGAGAACTACTTTCAGCAAAGATTACATGAATAGATTCTTCTATAGTACTAGTTCTCTTATTAAATACTCTAAAGGCTTTACTTCTATTAGAATAACTAAAAAATATACCTTCATCTGCCTTAGGATCAAATTTCCCAAGGTTGTCCTTACCATTGTTGTGAATGAAACACTTGCAACCAAATATATGTAGATAACCAATATTTGGTTTCCTTTCTTTGTATAATTTGTATGGTGTTCTCCCAAGAGATTTCCTTATGTATGCACAATTTGAAATATAACATGTTGTGCTCATTGTGTCTACCTAGAAGACTTGAGACACTCCATTTTTGTTTAGCATTGCTTTAACAATCTCAATTAGAACTCTATTCTTCCTTTCTATAACACCATTTTGTTGTGGAGTCTTTAGTGCTGAGAAATTGTGGTTGATTCCTTGTTTATCGTAGAATTCTCCAAACAATTGATTATCAAATTATCCTCCATGATCTGTTCTAATGGAAACAATGGAAATACCCTTCTCATTTTGAACCTTTCTAGCAAAAATAATGAATTCATTGAAAGTTTTATCTTTTGATGGTAGAAAAATTGTCCAAGTAAATCTAGAGTAATCATCAACTATAATAAGAGTATATAAATTACCATCCAAACTTTTTACTCTAACTGGACCAACTAGATCCATGTGGATAAGTTGTAAGGGTTTTTCAATTAAAATATGGTTTTTAGGCTTAAATGAAGATCTAGTTTGTTTACCCTTTTAACAAGAGTCCCAGATTTCTTTTTCATTAAAATTTAGTTTGGAAAGGCCAACAACTAGATCTTTTCTAACCAACTTGTCAAGTTGACTCATATTTACTTGAGCCAATCTCTTATGCACAACCAAGATTCCTTTGATTTACTTATAAGACAATTTTCAATAGATTGGAGTTAACATCAAGTGTATAGCAATTACCATCCCTTGTAGCCTTGAGTTTGACCTTAAGGTTTCCTTTATTAATTGGTAAGTCTTTCTTGCTCATGATCAAACATTCTTCTGAATCAAATATTACCCAATTTCCTTTGTCTGCACTTTGACTTACACTAAGAAGATTGTGACATAAACCTTCTACATGTAATACATCTTGAACTTGTATCCCTTTCTCTTTCACAATCTTGCCTATTCTAGTGATCAAACCACTTTAATTCCCTCCAAAGCTTACTTTTCCTCCTTCTTTAAGAACCAAAGAAGTGAATTTGCTCTTGTCTCTAGTCATGTGCCAAGAGCATCCACTATCAATATACCTTTTGTTTCCCTTGGAAGCTCTTAGACACACCTCCTCTATCTCAAACTCATATTCTTATGCCATTAGACATATATTAGCTTTTTCTTTTGTTTCACATTAGTCTTCTAATGAACTATCTCCCCATATTGATGAGATATATTCTTTTCTTTTCTCAATTTTTTTCTTCTTTGTATCTTGTGACAGAGTTGGACATTTAGTTTTTATGTGTCCAGATTTTTTGCATTCATAGCAAATGATAGAGTCTTTGACTCTTTTATTGCTTGATCCTCCTTTCTAAACCTTTTTGAAACCTTGTCCCCTCCGATAGAACTTCTTGAATCTTCTGACTATCATTCTCATTTCCTCATCATCTATCCCATCATCCTTTTCCACTTTATCTTCTTTGATAACATTAGGAGCCTGACCTTTCTTTTTCTTTTTATCCAAATTTGATAATTCCTTTTTGAACTTCTGCTTCCCTTTATATTCTGATAAACTACCAAATAGAGCAGCTACTGATTGCATGGATTGCCTTCAAGCTTTTTCAATAACAGTAACTTTGCCTTCCAAATCACTTGTGAGAATGTTTAGTATTTTTCTTACTTGAACTCCTTGCTCATATGTTTTGCCAAGAGCTACTAGTTGGTTAATGATATGAGTGTATCTTAGCTCAAATTTAGTAATGCTTTCTCTATACTTCATTCTCAATAAATAATACTCGGTGGTGAGTGTATTGATTTTGTTTTCTTTAATTGTTGTTGTTCTTCCATGTGCAACCTTAAGAGCTCCCCACATTTCCTTAGCCGTTGACAAATTGCAAATTTGAAAGTACTCTTTTTGACTAAGAGCACTTTGAAGCATGAGAATGGCTTTGCTATTAAGAGTTACAAGCCTTCTGTCATTTTCATCAAACTCAGCTGCAAATTTCTTCACCATCTTGTCACCTTCATGTTTCATAAGGACATAGTTTCTATCTTGAATCACCTCCCAGAGACCATATTCTATTGCCACCATGAACACTCTAAACTTTGCTTTCCAAAAGGAGTAGTGTTCTCCATTAAAGCCCAGTGGTCTTATAATTAAGGCTCCATCGGGAAGAATACTTTCTTCTAGGTTTGCCATTGGATCTTTTTCTTCTAGGTCATTAAACCTGGAAAGCACAGAAGAACTTGGCTCTTATACCAAATGTTAAAGTAAACCTTTCACCTAAGAGGGAGTGAATTGGGTGATAATAAAATATTAACCAAAAACAAAATCTAATGCAAGTATAAGTAAAATATGATGATACCAATACCAAGACTTATACTGGTTCGGTCAAAACTCACGACCTACGTCCAATTACTAGAGTATCTTTCAAGTTTCAACTATCTTCCAAGATGCAAATGGACTCTTGGTTGCCCCAGTACATACTCTCACACTCTACTATTCAAGAGGCACTCCTCCTTATAATATGTAGTTTGAGCCCCAACTCAAGGTCCCTCTACCTTGAGTTAATCTTCAAAAAGGAATTGGATTCAATATAAAACTCTCTTAAAGAGTAGTTAATAATAAACACTGATGCTTATAGAATTAATACAATAGTATCTCAATTTAATTTCTATGCACTTGATTGTTGATAAAATAAATGATCCTGCTATTTATATTGTTTGAGAAGTTTATTGTCGTTGATAGCCGTTGAGAATTGTAAATCTGTTAAAGGTAGGTATGAATCCATTGATGTAGCTTCATTATATCCATTGAAGGCTTATGAGTAAATTCTCCTCTAAATGGTAGAGTATCCATTGAGTAGAGAGAGAGAGTGAGAAATCACTTTGAAGAGTTTCACTAACGTCGTGCCAATATTAATTGCTTATGACACATAATATTTGACTTGACTTTTTAACCACTTCTTGTTTGATTCGAAGATATGTA
>JBAGKO010019565.1:0-11181 GCA_037177275.1 Acacia concinna | reverse complement strand
AAAAGATATAAAATAAGTCTACTTTTACCCATTATTCAGCAAAATGCAAAGTATGAGACATGCAATCCAAATACTATGAATACCATGCATAATGTGGGTAAATGTGTGCAATTAAGACCTAAAATACCTCGAAAAACCATGTAAATATTGTGTCTGATCACCCCCTAAGCTCACCCCATGACCCAGCTGGAGTCAAAAGCCTCTAAATCGGTATGTTGCTCCCCCAAGGGGCGCCACCTGCCCAATAGCATGCTTTTGCTTGATGATTATAAATAAATAGGAGGTCCTTAGCTGATTGAGCACCCTATAGGTCTACTTTCAATTTCTTTTAAATAAATGAGTTTCTTCTTCCTATGATGCTTCTTCAAATAAGTGCCACATAATGTGTTTATTATCTATGTCATTTGTTTTAAGAAGCATCATAGTAGCTTTCGGCCAAAAACAAAAAACACATCTTGTGGCATTTCTCTTAAGGAGTGCCACGATAAGTGTGCTACTTAATACTTTTTTATAGTAGTGACTACTCCATATGGGAACTTGCTACATACATTAACAGTATAAATAGGAAGTTGAACCTTATTCTTGATCACAATGAGGTTTTGTATAATCACTTCCATTCAAACCCTTCTTGTTTGTCCTCTAATATTGATGGTGTGTTGAGTGAGGCGGGAGGTGCTGGAGGAGGAGGACATCAGTAGATGTGATGAATTAAAACCACTAATTGTTATGTAAAAGTAGCCCAAATATAGAAAAATTAATTGATATGTCACAGTTATTAGTAAATAACTATTAATAATGTTAACCATAGACCAAAGGCCTTGTAGCCTAATGGTAATGGTATCTCCCAAGTGGGAGGAGGTCACGGGTTCGATTCCGTCGTTGTAACTTCAAGCCGTTAGTGCCTGCTCGAGTCTATGAGCTCCATTTTTAAAACTAATGTTAACCATAGTAATTTACACAGATACATACGGCTTTATCTATAATTATTTTTTAAAAAAATCAATATTAAATAAGTATGATTAAAGGGCAGATATCATGCTATGAGTATAGCCTAATATAACATGAAATCAGCAAACATAATTAAGCGCAAAGTATAGTCAACCTAGGCTACTAAAATGATGTATTTGAAGGCTCAAAACAACACATGGGCACTTAATTTTTTATTTTAATGTTCTTGATGATTGCTTTGTTGTCCTTGAAGGTATAGGGGACATATTAGACAATTATATATCCCCATTATGAGCCAATGGAAGTGTAATACCTTATATCTAATAGCTTCAAATGAGTGCAAAAGAGTAGTGAAATCATTTGTGAGTCCTAAATTAAACAAACTTCAAAAAAACATTTATAAATTCCAAGCCTATCTTAACAATTGAACTTGGGATTGGAAGGGATTTTCCTTTTTTCCTAAAGTAGTAAACTTTTCTCAAAGAATTTCATAAACATTCACTATCTCATTAAGTCTTATAAGCTCTTATCTTTTTCGTTCTAATCTTATCAGATTTGTACCAAGGATTCCTACTTAGTTCTCATGTTTTGTACCTTAGTTAGTGATTGGAAGCGTTATCTAGTTAGCCTTATCACTTTCTATTTACTAATCTATAAGCTTTACTAGTCCCATTACTATACTATCACTAGGGTTACAAGTCATTTACATTACAGGTTTCCTTACTATATGTAACATCCTAATATTTTTCAAAGTATAGATGAGTTATTTAGGATGACTCAAGGGCCTTAGTTTGTAGAGGGCTGAGAGATCTCGCAACAATTGAAGTCAGATCGGGAGAAGGACCTAAGTGTAAAAAGGAAAAATTCTGCAAAGTTTCAGCACAAAATGCGATCAGGTCCGAAAGCCCTGCCCTAAAAATTTCCATAAAATCCTAGTAAATGTTATAGGGTGCACAAAACATTGCAAAATGACCAAAATGATTTTTGGAGGTCCAGGGAATATTTATTCAATTTTTGAATATTTTAATAATTTTTTGATAGATCGGGTTTTTGGCTAAAAACTAATATTATCAAATATTTAGGAACCTCAATGTTCTAGACTGGGATTAAAAAAATTAGTACATTATTTTAGAGAATTTATGAAGTTTGTTGGAGGTGAGGAAAAAGTTCAAAGATACCAGCAAAAATTAATGAAGGCGAGTAATCACTGTTAAAATGGACATTTTAGAGAGAAATTATTTATGGGAGTTCTAGACATCCAAAAATTTTGACATTTTTACAATAGCCTTATAGAAATTTTAGAGAATGTTTAGTGAATTTTGGGAATTTTTGGATGAGTACAAAAATTCCTAGAATTTTCTAGAATTTGGGTCAAAATAGGTAATTTTGGAAAATATAAGAAAATTCAGTGGGGCCCATATGGACCCACCTAAGCTCCCTCCCTTTGGGTACTTGGAGGCCAAGCCATGGCGTTCTAGTTGATGACACTTGTCAAGCTAGTAGAGGACCACATTTTGGGTTATAGGAAACTTACACTTAAAGACCCAAAAATATTTGCATTTTGACACTCCATAAAAAGTATAAATACCCCTCCTCTTCTCTTGATAATTGACCCCTCCCTTTTGAAGGACACTTGCCCTCTAAAAAATATGAGCAATTTAGAAGCAATTAGAGTGGTCCCAACCCGATCTTCGGTATAAGTAAGTTGGTTTTCTCCCTCTTTTGAATTCCTTTATTTTCTAGCAGTTTTAGAGTAGTTTTAAGGAGAGGTTTTGTACAATTGGGATGGCCTAGAAAAGAAACCTAAGGGGAAAGTGTTGCCCTTATTCCAGCCAAAACAAGCCTTCATAAGGAGAAGTGCTGCCCAATTTTTCAAAACCAAAATAGCATTTCCTGGGGTAGGTGTTGTCTGATTGTCCAGGACCAAAATGGCATTTTCTAGGGGCAAGTGTTGTTTGACTGTCCCAAACTAAGATAAGATTTCTAAAGGGGAAATATTGTCCAACTGGCGGGTCTACTTTTCTAGACACATCTAAGGGGAGATGTTGCCTAACTGTCTTGAATTGGGCAGCGTAGACGGGCTAGCAGGTGGGACCTAGGCATGGTAGGCTATATAGGGTGTTCTACTGAGGGGTACTGGTAGGGGAAGAATACAGTCCGGGTAATGGAAAACCAAGACCCCAAGGAATATAAGTGGGAAAGGGTTATAGTATACTATGGTCTATGTAGATATTACAGAGAAGTAAACTAGCAATCTAATAGTGTCAAAAATAGTGAAACAGAGCTCTCACACCGTGTAAGGAGTATATGGTAGCAATAATCTCTACCCTTTACTTGTATTGCTTTGTTTGTCTGCTATTTGTCGTATGTTTGTATCTTGTTTTCTAGTTGTGTTAGGTTGTACACATGAGAGGTGTAAAAAGGGCATTTTAGGTCAAAATAGTATTTTTGGGTAGACTGAGGGTCATATCCTGATATTTTTTGAGCCCTAGATAAGGTATTCAAGATGAGCAGAGGGCCTTATTCTATAAAGGATTGAAGTATCTCACAACAATTGAAGTGAAATCTGGGGAAGGACCTTTGTGCAAAGAGGAAAAATTCCACAAATTTCATGTCAGAATATGGTCAAGTCCAAGAGCCATGAAAATTCCCATAAAATCCCAAAAAATAGTACAGGGTGTCTAGAATAGTATAGCACAATTAGAATGATGTTTCGAGGTCTGAGGAATTGTTTATGAATTTATGAATTTCTGAATATTTTCATAATTTTTGGCTGGATCAGGTTTTTGGCCAAAAACTAATATTATCAAATATATAGGGACCTCAATGTTCTTGATTGTTGTTTAGGAAATTTATGATGTAGTAAAAATCCAAAAAGAAAACCAGTTATATGAGTAAAATGCCTTAAAAATCGGTAAATCTTGGTAAAAAGGGTTTACAGAGAAATTTATTATGAAAGTTCTAGATGTCTAAAAATTCTGAATTTTGATGGTAGCCTACTGGTATTTTCAAAGAATTTTGGTGAATATTTCAGAATTTTTGGATAACCACATAATTTCAAAAAATTATCGAATGAAATTGGGCCAGGAAGGCCCCATGGGCCCATCTGGACGTGGCCCAACCTTGCTTATGGGAGGAGGCAAATTTTGGCATGTGAAAAGTTGGAATTATGTAGAAGGGACACTTGTCAAGAAGGGGAAAAGTTTTTGAGAAAATTACACCTAAAGACCCAATAAATATTTGCATTTTGACCCCTCCCCTTCAACTATAAATAGACCACCTTCCTCTTATTCTATTCAAATTGTAATCCCTCTTCTGTTGGTGCTCTCCTACCTTTTCTTAAAGTAAGCCTCATCTAATGGAAATTCAAGCAATCTTGGCTCAATAGTCAATCCAAGTAAGTTTCGATTCCCTCTCTCATTTAAATTACCTATTTTCTAATAGTTATTAGAGTAGTTTAGGGGGAAGTTCTATCCATTTGGGCAGGCCTAGATAGTAAACCTATGAGGAGGTTTTGTCCAACTATCTAGGCCAAAAGCCCAATTGTTCAAGACTAGGAAAGCCTTTCCTAGGGGGAGGTGTTGTTCAACTATCCCAGACTAAGAAAGTATTTCCTAGGGCAAGGTGTTGTCCCATGGTCCCAAACTAAGATGGCATTTCCTAGGGGAGGTGCTGTACAACGGTCCCAAATAGAAGTAGGATCTTTAAGGGGGAGGTGTTGCCTAAATGTCAGGAGATCTAGTGAGCACCTCTAAGGGGAGATGCTGCCCAACTATCCTGACCAAGGCAGTGAAGACGAGTTAGTAGCAGGGCTTGAGCTGTACAGGGTGGACAGCAGAGGGGTACATGTAGGGGACGGATACGATCTAGGTAGGAGGGAACCATGACCCTAGGTATATCATCCCAAAAATTTTTAAGGCCTAGATAGGATATTTTGGTCTACCCCTAATATTTTTGAGGACTAAATGAGATATTTGGGATGAAAGGAGGCTTTAGTCTATAGAGGACTATGATATCTCAACTTTTAAAGTGAAATATGAGGAACGACCTTTGTGCAAAAAGTAGAAGTTCTGCAAAGTTTCAAGTCAAAATGCGATCAGGTTTGAAAGCCTTGAAAATTCTTATAAAATCTCAGAAAATATTTTAGAGCATCCAGAACAGTATGGGACAGTTAAAATATTTTTAGAGGCCATATATATTTTTGGTAAATTTATGAATATTTTATTAATTTTTTGCTGGAACAGGTTTTCAGCCAGAAATTAATTATATCATATATCTAGAGGCCTCAATATTCTTGACTGAGATTGGGGAAAATTAGTACAATATTTTAGAGGAATTATAAAATTTATTGGAGGTCAAGAGGAAGTCTAGAAAACATATTAAAAATTGTTGAAATCGGTTTATTGCCGGTATAAAGGACTTCTTTAGAGAATTTTTTTTTGAGAGTTCCAAGTGTCAGAAAATTCTGAAAATGTTATGCTAGTCTCATGGGCTATTTAAAGATTTTTGGGCTGATTTTGGGAATTTTTTGATAAATACAGAATTTTCTAATTTTTCAGATTATTTAAGCCAGTACAGGAAAACTTCTTGAAGGATACTAGACCAGGAGTGACCTCCCAGACCAGCTACACCCTACACCATTTTTGTCTTAAAGATTAAGCCAAGGGAGAGTAAAAGATAAGGACAGTTGGTGGAATCCTACTGTGAACACAAGGAAATTGAACTTCAAGATAATTACAAATACGCTACTGCAAAATGTCTATAAATAGAGTTATAGAGACCCCCCTCTCATTTAGGTGCATACTTTGGAAACCCTTGGGGAAGCTATGGCCAATCAAAAGCTCGACCTTCCTTAGAATTTAGAGGCGAATCAAGCTACACCGATTGATCCTTCGATTGAGGTATGTTCTAGCCTATATCTTCTTTCAATTTCTCCCTCTTCTCCATGGTTTTAGAGGCATTTCTAAGGGGGAAATGATGTCTATGGGTTTCGGCTAGCATGAAAGAGGAAGGAATTAATGTTGTTTGATGTTATAAGAGATTGGAAAAGGGTAGAAATTGGTGTTTGAGCTTGATTTAAGTTGAGTTCTTGCTTTGTGCATGATGGGCATGTTTCGTCCAAGCTCCTAACGTGGTGTTGTAGTTTGATTTTCATTGTTTTGATGGTTCCATTATGTTCAAAACATCATTTTACTTAAGAAAAGGCTGAAAGAACATTGTGTAGGAGTGTTCGGCCAAGGGGTCTTGATATGGGAGGAGTGTGATTTTGATAATATAGATATCATGGATGGATTCATTATCAAACATTGTGTAGGATTGGTCTCTGAAATTGGTTAAAGGACAAATGTAGTCCAGACCTTATATGTGAAGGGAAAGGGTCTCCAGTCTAGTAGTAGTATCATACATTGATGCCTTTGCATTGTGTTATGTTTAGGTAGTTCAAAAGAAGTGTTTTGAGGGAGAAGGCACTAGATGAGTAGTTATAAGCATTGCATATTGCATGCCTTTTATAACATCCCAAAAATTCTTAGGCCTACATAAGGTAGTTGGCGTAGATCGGGGGTCATACCTTGACATTATCTGAGCCTAGATGGAGTATTTGGGATGCACTAAGGGCCTTGTCTGTATAGGGGAGAGATATTTCATAACAATTGAAGTGAAATCAGGAGAAGGACCTTTCTGTAAAAAGAAAGAATTCGGCAAAGTTTGCGGTTGGATTTCAATTAGGTCTCGTTACCCCAAAAATTCTTATAAAATCCTAGAAAATAGGAGTGACTAGAACAGTATGTGAGCCATAGAATGAGCTTCTGAGGTCATAAAATTTATCAATGAATTTTTGAATACTTTTAATTATTTTTAGTCGTACTGGGTTTTTGGCTGAAAATTAATTATTCTAGAGAAATGAGGACCACAATGTTTTGGATTGGGATTGTGGAAAATGAGTATAATATGTGAGGGAATTTATAAAAGTATATCAAGTCTAGAAGGAGGTTCAGAGATAGCAGCAAAAATTGCTGGAATCGGCTAATTATAGAATAGTGAATTTTCGGTCAAAAATTTATTCTGGGAGTTCTAGATGTCCAAAAATCCTAAAATTTTAATAGTAGCCTATTGGAATATTTAAAGAGCCCTGGGAAAAATTTGGGAATTTTTGGATGGGCATAGAATTTTTTGGAATTTTTCCTAGTAATTTTAGTTGATAAGGGAGAGACTATCGGAAGAAAGTAAGCCAGATGAAGTCTCTGGGGCCCATAATGGATGGTGCTAGCATTGCTTACTTGAGAGAGTATATGGTAGTTTCTAAAATAGTCTAGAATATGCTAGAAAAGTTTCAATCTCTAGTGTGAACGAGGCTAGTTGAAAAAGCAGAGTTTTGGAATTTGAGTTTTGCCAAACATGGCCTTAATGCTAGCCTATAAATAGAGGCCCTCTCCACCTCATTTTGGCTGTGCACTTTGGGTTCTCTAGCGAAGCTCTGGAAGTTTTGAAACCTAGCCGTTCCACTTGGAATTTCAAGATAGTTCAAGCTACACTAGTTGATCTTTCACTGTTGGTATGTTCTATCGTCATTTTCCTTTCATTTATTTCCTCTTTCTCCACGGTTTGGAGGCACTCCCAAGAGGAGGAGGTGCTGTCCAAATTTAGCCTAGCATGAGGGAAGAAGTTTTGAAATTGTTTTATGGTTTAAAGCATTGAAAAAGGTAGAACAAGGTATGTGTGCTTGAGTTGACTTGAAATCACATGTGTGGGGAATGAGTATATGTTTCGGCCTGACCTAGTAGGGTGTGTTAGAACTTGATTTTCATTGATTTGATGATTCCATTGTGTTGAAAATATTGTTTTACCTAACGATAGGTTATAAGAACACATGCAAAAGCATTGGATTGAAGAAAACATTGTGAGCCCTATTGTTGAGGGTGTTTCAGCCAAGAGATGTTTATGGGGTAGGGTTGTGATTTTGATTGAATGGATATCATAGATGAATTCAATGGTTAAAATTGTGTGGGATTAACCTCTGAAATTGATTAATTGATCTGAGGAACCAGGACCTTGTTTTTATGAGAGAAGGATCCTTAGTTATGTAATGTAGCATACATTGATGCTTGTGCATTGTGGTATGAACATTCCAAAGATGTGATCCAGGAGTTTCAAAAGCAAGGGAAAGACATTGCACCGTGCATGAGTAATTAGTAGCAAGAATCTCTTACCTTAAATTATATTGCTTTGCTTGTTTGCTATGTGTGGGTGCTTGATTATTGTGTTGCGGTTGAGCTAGCATGATATGTTATGAGATGTATGACTCCTTGCTTATATGCCTGGCTATGTGATTGATGTTGAGTCTTGTGCATGCTCCCTGTACATAGTAGGTGCCAGAGAGAGGGCACTAGATGAGTAGTAGAGCATAACATATAGCATAACTGGCATTACATTATACTATTACTGGCTATGGATTCTATATGCTACTAAAGTTTCCCAAGAAACCTTACCCCCTCTGAAAATGCAAGTGAATGTTCAGTTGGAGGCAAAGACAAGGAAAGGATGTGATCATGTTTAATTTGTCTCATGTATTGCTTTTGTAAACTATTTAGATGACTGTATATATATACATTTATCCTGAGATACTAGGGACTCTGGTTTGTTGTGGTATGCTACTATGTTTCATGTTGTACATATGGGGATATGCTATAGTATAGCCTTTATGTTGTCGAAATTGCATGAACTTTGAGAGGAAAGAGAAATTGGCACGATATCGTGATTGTGGTCAATTTGCACTTAGTTCTTGGTTGATTTTTGTTTAAATTTGGGTTGGCTATATTTTAAGCAGATGATTGAATCTAATCGCGAGCCTTTCCATGCTAATAAAGTCTATTTTTAACTGCAAATGGAGCGGTAGATCAGATCATTCAGAGCTTTGCAAAGAAAATTAAGTCTTCCCAAAGTTAGGCCAAAAATCAAGGAAAATGGAAAAATGACCAAATGAATAGTGTTTTTTGACCATATGAATAGTACATTTTTTAGGGTTGGTACACGCTAATTTCTATGCAATTATGGCTTGGCATTATTTTTCCCTTAAATAGGAATGAAAGATATTTCTACTGAACTTGGAACCACCACATTCCGATTTTTCTAGAATTAGTTATGACTTTTTAAAATTGCTCGAAAATAAGTGTTGGGTGAATAGTAACATGAGAAAGCAAAATTTTTATTCCTTATTTTCTCAATTTAAAGTCATAACTAATGGTTTCAAGGGCCATAATAGAGTATGTTAATGCGTTAGAAAGTGGGGTGTGACACCTTTCATTGCATTATATTGTTATTGGTTATTGTTCTAATATTGAGGTTTCACCAGGAACCTTATCCTCTCCACAATGCAGGTGAAAGAACTTCAGGAGGCAAGGAAAAGAGAAAGAATGAGCATGTTTAGTTTGTATCCTATATTGCTTTTGGATGACTGTATATACTGTGATACTAGACTTCTAGACTGGGATTGTATGCTACTACGATATGTTGTAATTATGAGGATATGATTTGGTATAACTGTTATTTTTCCCTTAAAGAGGAATGAAAAAGCTTTCCAATAAGCTTGGAATCACTTTATTCTATTTTTCTATAATTAGTTATGATTGTTCAAAGTTTATCAAAATTAAGGGATGGATGAATAGTAACCCCAAGGAACAAAATTTTTTATCCCTTATTTTTCCAACTTAAAGTCATAACTAGTGATTCCAATAGCTCTAATATGGTAAGGTAAAGGGTATAAAAGGAAGGTGTGACACCCTTCAAAAATTATATGGGGCCATTAGGTATATGTCTATCCTAATCACAAATTATATCACAATCTAATCCCATATTACTTAATCTCATAGCCTAATTAAAATTCCCTCGTCAAGGTAAGTTCTAATACTCAAATTCATACTTAATAGTGATCAAGTATTAAGTAGATAGCAAAAAAAATAAACAAGATTAAGTAACCAAAATTAACATTAAAACATAACTAATAAATAAAAAAATAAAGTTTAATCTGCCCTTAAGTTCATAGCTACTCTAGGTTGCAAAACAAAATTAACTACATGCTACTAGATTAAAACTCATCACAGCAACCACACTTCTAGAGCATAACAGAAGCATCCGAGCCAAAAAAATGGAAAGAGAATAAGCTCAAGAATCCATGAAGGCAGAGTGATACTCTTCAATGGCAGAATAATGTTTCAAAGTGATCCAGCTCCTCCTTTCCATGTTTGCTCCTCTGATTGTTGAGTTCCAATAGCAATCTCCCTCTGTCTCTTTCTCTTTGATCTCGTTAGACCTGGGGAAGAAGATGATGAACATCAGAGAAAGACGCCCCCCAGGTCCAACCTTCAGTGGCTTTCTCTCTTTCTCAATCTCCCTGCTTCTGATTCGGCGGTCAAGAAGAATGATGGAACAGTAGTGAAGATGATGAAATGTTTGTACGGCTTCTTTTTTCTTTTCACCTTTACTGTAGCATCCTTTTTACATGTTCTCGCCCTTTGCCTTTAGATCATTCATTCTTTTTTCAACCTTCAAATGATATGTGCAGTAGTAATGATGATGATGATGACGACGACGACGTAAACTAATACTAAAAACTAACTGATTTATTTCTTTTTTTCCCTTTTTTTAGAGATTAAAAATGTATTTGAAACCCACAAAACAAGCCCCAATTTGATATCTTATAAAATCTTATCAAAATATTTTAAAATTGTTTAGATAACTCTCCAAATATATCTAAAAACATGCATTAAATATACAAAATATGGAGAGTTATCAACATCCTAATCACAGGGATGATCAGCACTAGAGCCATCGTCAATCTCTTTCTCAACTTAATGAAGTTCTTCCCATGGCTATCATCCCACGCCCACAATTGAGTTCTTCCTTATCAGCTTTGTCAACAACAAAGCAATCCTAGAGAAATTATGCTTCAACAAGACCCAAAAGACCGAGTGTCTCACAACAGTCCTTAGCCTTATCCTATTTGGTACTGCTTCTACTAGCTAGGATCTGCCAAGATCCTTCTCATGACACTACATGACCAACAATTTAACTTTTACAAACCACAACTCACATCTGCTTAACTTAGTATACAATTGCTGATTTGACACGATATTAACATGGTTTTCTTGAGTGTTTTCCTACTAAATTGCATACTTTTACCCTCATTATGCATTGTAATTAGAGTTTTTAGATTACATGGTTCATACTTTGCATTTT